>JAAAKL020005485.1:0-19248 GCA_010016065.2 Carybdea cf. marsupialis auct. non (Linnaeus, 1758)
TTTACTGGTCAATGTGACAGGGGTTTATTTTATTCATATCAATGGAAGGTGACTGTTCAAATATCACTTCAATCTTCACTTGCATTTTTAACGAATTAATGAAGTGTACCAACACCTGTAAACTATAATGAAATTGACCCTTGTCATGATACAAATATTTCTCATCCTTGTCTGCTAAAAAAGGAAATTGTTACGCTTACATTGAAAATCATCATATGCACTGGAGGGTAGATAAAGCTGATCACTATGAATAAAAAGGAAGTGAAATAAATTATTTGTTTGTATTAAATGTTAATTCTTTTCACTTCATTAAGACAACGTTTTCAGTGATTTTGGAAGGATGACAAAACTGCATTTAAAGCTTTTTACAGATCTTGAGGTTGTGCTATCTTCATGCTGTTTACTAAATCAAGGAAGGTGTAGATTCTTAGTAATTCCTTCCTAATGATGGCTCCTTTGTCTTCATGGAGAAAAGCCGGCAATTGTAGCACAGAGGCACTTTACTGAGACAAAATGTCATTATTTTTCCTAACAAAATTGTTAACATGAAATACTATTGCGAATGTATATTTACTGACATTGTCAGTGTTTGTTTTCAGAGTTTGAGAGAATCGTAGGCTTAAACAGTTATTCAAAAGTCTATGTGGCCTTAATTGGTTCTCTAAGTTAATTTTTGTAAACTTGGTCTTCATTTAAACATGCGTATGACATTGTAATATTTTTCCCCTCCCATTTTTGATTGAAAATAGCAATTTTCCACATTTTATATAAATATTGTGTCTTTGTGGTGACACCAGGGTGAGTATGCTATTTGTTAATTTGCATGAGTTCTATAGAATCTCAAGAGGAAGCAGCCACGAGCTGAAGGTATTAGCATCTACATTGACCTCTCCTTGAAGATGCTTGATTTAATAGTTAAATGGAAATTGCTCCAGGATCTACCTTTTAGTCTTTTGGTTGTTTACTTTGCCACTGCGAGACTTTTGGAACATGATTAACACTAATGTTAGCTCTTTTCCCAAATGAATGTAATGGCATGGTAGTCTAGTGCCATAGAAGCAACAGTGACACGAGGTGCTACTAGCAAATTGTGTCACTTAAATCCTGTAACAGTGAAAAATGATCACAGCTTTCTACACAGTAAAGTAAATAACTCAAATCAATAAAATAGTTACAGATTAAAATATTTTGACATAGAATAGCGAATTAAACCTTCAAGTTTGAGTTATACAATTTTAGGGTTTGTTTACTACAGAGCATGATATCTAAATTCAGGGGAGTACAGTGAATAGAATATGCTACTGAATTGGATTACTGCAAGCAAGTGCTGGTGACAAAGGAAGTGATAGGTGTTCTTGCCAGTTTGTTGTCTTTCCTTTCTGAGACGAATGAGATCTTAAGGCTCATTCTAAGTCTTTTCCTCTGTGGAGAAGTATGTGTGCCACTCCCAGATTGTCATGTACTAATTGAGGTAATATCAAGGAGGAGGTAGTGTGGTGGTTACAAAGGGCTTCTTTGCAGTGAGACTTTTTTTCTACTTCCTTGCAGCAAGTGCAATTACAGTTGCTGCCAATGACGTGAATGTGCCAGTCAACAAAGTGCACCTACTTGACTGCAGTTAAAAGCCACCAAATCTAGTCATGGCACTGATGAAGTGAGAAAATGCTTTTACCTTTTCTAAGTATCTGTATTTTTGCCAATAATCAGGTGGTGGTTCAGGAAAGGTTACAAGTCTTGTCCATTCCAAAAAGGAACAATAAACTTGCCACTCAGTATCACTGCAGAAAGATATTTCCATTTCAGCCGATTTTTCTACATTACGAACCAACAGAGTATATAATCAAATTGATTAAAAAACCCATTGCTGATGATTTGATCCCTCACCATATGTCCAGTTGTTTTGAAACTTTCATAACATGGAAATATGATTACTATTCAAAGTGTTTGCTGTGTCAGGTGTTAAATCTTTAAAGTACAGGACTTGGAGCTCTTAATTTTGTAGACCTTCATGAAACTGTTTCAACTTTTCCATTGTGTGATGACAGAGGGTAAATACTCATGATACTGGCAGCTGTTATTTTTTCTATTTTTTTAAGTTTAATGTCTTTCTTTTCCCATTTATGGGATCTGATGGTGCCCGTGTACAAGGTACATGGACCTTGTTACTGGAACATGGAGAACTTTAAGATCGGATGCCCTTCCTGGCATCACCAATGGCCCTTCTGGGGTTTGAACCTTTTTACCCACTTGGTCTGAAGGCCAGGAACTTATCCACTAGACCACAGCAGCTAGCTAGCAGCAGTTATTATATTATTACTTTGTTGACCTATTTAATTTTTGTAAGTACTGTAAAGTGGGTAATGTGACAAAATACCATGTTGCTCACTAACTTGTTCAGAAAAGTCCTATTCTAATATATATACAGTGAGATCCTTTTTTAGTGTTGTATTGCCGTCTAGTAAGAGTCACAGGAGGACCAAGTTCCCTGCTTTGTGAATGTAATATTGCTTGAACTCTGAAGAGTTGGAGTAACTAATTGGTTAAAGCGCAGGGTGTGATGTATCATTTCTGTGGAAGTTTTATTGTTATCATTAACTGTAAGGTAGCTTTAAAATATTTTTTTCATCTTTAACTTTTTGCAAGTTTAACTATCCTTTATTGACTTATGATTTGGTACTAATAGTTGTTCTCCTTCACGTCTTTAGTGACCCACAAGCATTAAAGGATTTTTTGAGGAGTAATAGTCAGGTAAGACCATTCGCAAGAACTTTCATGTACATATACCAGTTAATTAGAGTGCCACATCAAAGATTTGCAGAGGGCCCTACATCTCATTTTGGCTTCTCATTTCCAAATCGATGCAATTGCATTAAAAATCCAAGCCACTCCTGTATGATATGATAACAAACTTCAAAATGGAGACGACAATAACAATGAGTGAGTAAATCCATCAGGTCTATGCACATTATCCAAGGGTGGTGTTTGAGTAAAAAAGTAACCAATAATATAAAATCATCTTTACAGCATGAAAGATTGACGCAAAACTGTATATCATGATTATTTAGTTTTTTAAATATCTTAAATACCCCCTCCGCCCAATAGACACTGTGGGCATTAGCAGATTTTTGTTTCATCTTGCAAATATACAGCGAGGAAGTGGACCTCTGTTTTATTTGTATTACACTTTTTAATCATTAACCTAAATCCATTGTTGGTACTTTCCAGCACCCCTCCTCTCCAACACTCCACTTTATTGAACACCTTATCATATATTACCAAGTAGCTCCAGTTGCTACTATGCTTGAATCAGATGTGTGATGCAAACTTCTTAATTTACAAAAGGTTACCACCCTGTGCACTTGTAAGGGTGGTAGTGTCATTAGCATCAGTCTTGAGAATATCTTAAATATAAATGATGATAATAATAATATAAATGACAATTCATGAAGCCTTTTATCCAAAGTGTGATGTAGACAGATTGATTGTGAAAAGAAAGGAGGGGGATGTTTGATAAGTGTGGAATGACGCATCAGAGATGAAGAGAATGCTTAGGGTTCAATGTTGCTAATTTGGAAGAACGACATATAATGGTGTAGCTACAGCTCAGACAATCAATATGAAAGAGACTATACTGGGTGTAGAATTTAAGAAACAAAAAGCAAAAGAGCTAAAAGAAAAGTGGGCTGGAAAAGCAATGCATGGAAAATTCATCAAAGAAAGGATGGGGAAGGATAATGAGAGAAAATTATGGCAATGGTTATCGACAGGAGATTTGAAGAATAGAACAGAAGTATTGTTGGGTGCTGCACAAGAGCAAGCCATAAGAATGAAGTGTTTGCAGTACCTTATTGATGAGATCAGTGAAAATCATGTGGGAAAATTTAGTGGCAAAAAGGTGAAATATGCAACACATAACTGTGAAAAAGTGGCACAGAGAGAATGTAAGAGATGATATGACCATGTAGCAAAGTATGTTCATTGGGACATTGATCAATTAATTAATCAGTCGATGTTCGTTTGACAGCCCAAGCAAGGGTAAAAAGGTTGGAGAGGTGAGCTGAAAAGACTTGACAGCAAATCTACGAAAATGATAATGGTTTATGGAGCATTAAACTCAAATAATGATGTTGACAGGCTGTACATGAAGAGGGAGTGGGGAGGAAGAGGGTTGAGTGGTGTAGAATAAGTGGTAAAAGGAACAGAAAATAGCTTGGAATACTATGTTTGAATTCTTAAGAAAATCTTTTAATGGGGGTGAGTTTATCTTGAATGCCCTTCCTGATGTCACCAATGGCCCTTCTGGGATTTGAACCCTGACCCTCTAGTACTGAAGGCAAGAAACTTATCCGCTAGACCACGGCGGATGTTATGTTTAAAATAGAGGCTGTATTGTGTTCAGCACAGGACTAACTTTATCAACCACCATATTGAAAAAAATATCGACAGTCCACTTTGAAGGTAGTGTGGGAAATGAGGAGAAAATGGGCAAGAGTGTTATGAGCATATTCCTGAAGTACAGCAGGAAATTATAGTTTCAAATGTTTTTGGAACATTAATATACAATGTGACAGTATAATCTAGGATAGGCTAGGCTAGGAGGCCAGGTATGGTGGTAATTGATAAGAAAGAGAGAGTATGTATTATTGTATACATTGCGTGACCTGCTGATGTATGAGTTAAAGAAAAAGAAGTGAAAGAGTACCAAGTATTGTAGAGGGAAATGGGAAGGTTGTGGAGAATTTGAGACATAGGGGTAGTGCCAGTAGTGACAGTGGTCCTTGTAAAGAAATGAGGAATCACTGAATGCAAAAGACTGCCTTGTTTTAGAACAGCGATGGTACTGAGAAAGATGTTAGAAATGTGAAGAAAGGAAGAAACGCTCTTGTTAGCCCTTTGTCATTAGTTATGTTGCAAACAGCAAACTGAACAATTTTAATACTTGCTAACCTTGTTTACACTGTTGCTTTATCTTATGGTTGATCACCTATTGGATATACACTTACATGTTTGAGTCGACGTCTTATGGGAAACTGTCATAAATACTAATTATTGTTCTTACTTCTTGTCCCTTAAATACATCTTGAAGCATCTTTTTTATACTTTTACTCCAGGGAGAGCGTCATTCATCGTCATGATCATCATTATCGTTTAAAAAGTCCATTTTCCATGCTAGCATGGGTTGGACGGGGGTTTCGTGATAGCAATTTCCCAAACAGCACGATCCGATGCAAAGTTTTTAACCAGTTTTAATTTGCATAAGTCGTCAGTGATGTAATGCTCCCACCTTTTGCGCGGTATTCCCTTTCTAGCTGTACATGGAACATACATTATGTTACTGGTATCTTTAATTATGACCCTTTTCCATTTCCCTTTTATGTAGACTGACGCGGCTCCTTCTGACAATGATGTGGGGTTGTCTTCATCCCTTGACGAAGCCTTGTCCTCTAGCTTGGATTTTTTGGCCTCCATAACAACTTCAACAACTTCATCGACCACAGGGGACTACAATATTATAAGTGGTGCTGGTCTTCAGCAGCCAACGCTTGATAATGCCCAGTCAATGTACAACCAGATCAATATGGGCATTGATTTTGACATGTTTAACTCGAGCCTTAATACAACGTTGAGTTCTGCGTCTGGTAATACTCTTCAACAAACCAATGCCTTGCCTACTGCTACGTTTGATACCACTTTTCAACCTTCGGTAGCACAGCCACAGAGTGCAAATACCATGTATAGTTCAGGGCAAAGTGTTAGTATTAGCCGACCGGGAATTAAGCAATCGGTACCTCTTATTCTAGGAAATGCGAACTCGGTCACACCCCAAGAGGGAGCTACTATGAAAACTGCCAGCCCATCAAAAGGTGCCCAAGTGCAGGCAACGAATGTGCAGACGCGCAAAGCCATTCCAGGTACGTCAAAGGGAGTTCCAATTAACGTGGATCAAGTCACTCAACAACAGGAAACCAAGCTTACGAACGTGTTTCCTGGTGGGCAGCAAGCTATTATAAACAATGGCATGGCTTCAACCAACGGGCAAGCGATCTTAGTGCCTTCAGCCGGAGGGAAGATGTTTATTGTAAATAGCCCCGCTAAAGGGAATCAGACCATCGCATTGGCGACTGCAGGAGATTTCCTGCAACAGCAAAACTCGTATTTGACAGGTGCAGCACCAAATACTACTTTGCCAACAAAACAACTCTTTGTTTTACCGTCACAAATACCGAATACAGACATAACGAAACAAGCCCAGATTCTTGGAATTAGTCCACAAGTCATAACGACATTGAACAATTCATCGCCCGTTCAGCAACTGAATATCAACTATCCAAATTCGGGACAAACAAAGAACATGAAACTGCCGAATATGATTACAAAATCAGAGGGTCAACCAACGGTACTACAAAGCACAGTTAGTAGTACAACCCAGCCGGATCTTCAACCTCGGCCACAAGGTCTACAAAATGTAAACTTACTAGTATCGTCGCAACGGAGAGGTATTTTACCGAAACGAACAACACAGACTGCAAGTGCCGCCCAACACCCAAACATTTTACCAAAGGTGTCCATCAGCCAGGCACTTCCACCTGGTAAAAGTTTTGGCAATGCAAAAACAAATGCGTTGAAGAATAGAGTTCCTCTTTATCCAACTAATACTGTCCAAGCTGCTAATCAGCAAGCATCAACTTCTCAAATCAGCACAGGAGGTATACAGTTCATTACTTCACAAGTAAATCGAACTCAGAGTTTTCCCACTAATGTGCAGTCAACTGTATCTCCAAGTAGTTTGTCAATTTTACAGGCGGCTGTTAGAAATACCCCAGGGCAAAGTCCTATGACAAAGGCAGGTAGTGCTAGCCCGTCTCCCTCAACAGTTGGCCTCACAGGCACTCCTACACAAGTGGGTAATCAGCTTGTTTCGAATGATATGTATGGTGCAACATTGAACAACCAAAATGTTGCTATAATGAACACTTCTAGATCACTATCAGGAGCAGGGCTAGTTGATACCAGTAGGATGACGACCTCACCTCTTAAGCGAGGCCAGTCCCCAAGAAATAACCAGAGTGGAGTCGTATTTAAGTCTGGCCAAAACTTGATTAGCAGCCAAGCATCCGTCACGTCTCTTGCCACAACGCAAATGAAAGCACCAGATCCATATCAATCCACGGCAGTTTTACAACAAGCTATACTTAATACTACGTCAAGTGTTGTTGCTTCGCCAATGGCATCGAATTCCCAGGCATCCATAATGACTGGGCAACGAATCCAGCCAACGCAAGTTACCCAGCTGACCACGGGAATAACTCCACAAGTTCAGCCTCGCTCTCAAGCGCAGAATCAGCAACAGCCACAATATTCGTTATTAGGAAAAGAGGGGATCCAGAAACTGATACAGCTTTATCAACAACAAGGACAAGCTCCCGGGCAGAAGCTTACCAGCCTTGGTAGTCTTGGTGCAGCGAACCTGACGGCCTTAATGCAGAAATTAATGTACTTACAACAGCAGCAATCCAGTGCCCAAGTTCAGCTTCAGCAAGGCAATTCAGTTGTATCACAGCAGTTAATGCAAACGGCGCCAAATCAGATTCAGGTGTTAACACAGCCTAGTGCGGCAGTTGCAGCTGGTGGGCAGATAACATCTCAAGCTTTACCGGTGCCACAGAATGTTTCATTAACAAACGCTTTTAGTCAAGGTCAAGTTGCCACTGGAAACCAGACGGTAAAATTGACGCATCTACCTTCATCTGTTCAGATGATGTCTGGTAGTGACTTGACATCTCTCAGCAATCTCTTGGTAACCGCAAACAAGGATACAGTCAGTACTTCGCAAACATCCCAAGAGGCTTCACGATTGTCACTACCAGTAAAACCCCAAGGAGCAGGCGCTGTATCGTCCCCTGTAAAACAGCAACCTGTTGCACAGAACATTCAAATTGTAACCAGTACACCTCTTGCAAAACATGGTGAAAACAAACCCCTACTCGTGCAGCTGCCACAAGAAAAGGGTAGCTCTCTTACGTCATTTATAAGCACTGGACAACTGACCCAGTCACAACTGCAGGACCTGCAGCAGAAGCTTTTAGTACAGAAGATAAATCAACAAGCTCAACACTTGATACCTAAGCAACTGATTTCGTCCATGTCACAGACTAGTCCAGCAGTAACCATATCTTCGTCTTCAAAGCCAGGCCAAGGTGGTGTCAAAGCAAATGTAGTATACATTAAACCTACGGCAAAGCAACAGAAGCAAGGTACAGTCAACACGTTGCCTAACATAGTTACATCAACTACAGTGTTAACAACGCAAAGCAACCAACAGCCCTCAAAAATCGTTATAAAGCCGCTGTTCTCAACGCCATCAGCACCAGTGACTGCCACTAAGGTAGTACCAGCCCCAGTTGTAAGACAGAAAGTACCTTCAAAAGTCCCTAGCAGTGTCGGGGAGATTCAGACATCCCCTCAGGGTCACCAAAAGATCATTATTTCAAAGAAAATCAAGGATCAACTGCAGGATTTATCACAAGCGCAAAAGGATCAGTTACTTCGTAATCCCAATCAAATGCTGGTTATCAATGGGCAGAAAGTACCCCTGGCAAAACTTCTGCAACAGCTTGCAGAGGAAGCCAAAGGGACTGCCAAGGTAAGGATTTTATAGAACATATACTGTTTCTGTCACTCCATTAGGCAACTTATTATGAAGTTTTGGATATTTCTAGCTCAAGTTTGAAAAGGAACCGCTGCACTTCGCAGGGTTTGTTGAGCTTATTCCTCTGTAGTCATGTTCGTTACCCATAGACAATGTAAATTCGGATATATGTATTCCTACTAAATCATTTACTTGGTATGCAAGGCCGTGATAGAAAGCCACAACGATTACTTAGTTGTTGTGCCGTTAAATAAATTGCTATTCTACAAAAAAGATTTAAGAGGAGTTTAGAAATGAAGAAGACCAAGGAAATTTGGAAGCAGAAACATTGATCAGCTATAGGCACCAGTGAGATCGGTTCCTAGATCTGATAAAATTTCACGTTTTCCTTTTCGACCGTTTACCGACAATTTTACATATATTTACGTATAAAGACACCATGCAGGTATATTGATGATAGAACGTCAAAGTGTAATTTTCCAACAGAAATCTATCAATTGTTGACAGGGAAGGTTTTTGTTCACGGTAGCATTGATGCGCCAACTAGTGCCATGCCGATCGTTGGTTTCTTTATGCAGTTATTACCGGCTAAAATCGCCCCTGGCTGGCCATGGGAGATTAGAAAGTGCTTTTTTATTCCAACAAAACTGAGAGAAAGATTTGAACTTTCAGATATGACGTAGAAGACATAGCCACACATGTTAATATTCAATCTTCCTGACAAAGTCTTATTTCATCAATATGTCTTGAAATAGAAGTATATATGGAAGCAAAATGTTTCGTTCTATACTATTCTGGAAACGTCACCTATGTATCTTCACAGCCTGCATGTGAGATTCGGTAAACAATCATGAAGTGTTTTTTAGATAACGTCTTACAGTAATTTTTGACTACAAATCTTTTTTTAAATTTGTATTATCAATGCATTACTGTAAAGCAAATGTTTTCTATTACAGGCCGGTAAAGCAACCGGAAAGCGACCCTTGGCAAACAAAGAAGCAGAAGAAAAACCAGTTGAAGAACCAGAATCGAAAGTCACGAAAAGGTAAGAGAGAACGAATGTATACCACAATTGTTTACCAAAATGTTTATTTGTGGTGCAGGTCAGCAAGATAAAATGAAGTAAAAACCACATTTTGGTTCTGCCTTTTGCATCCAGATGCCTCTTTTATTAACACATCTGGGTATTTATTTCGCTCATTCTGACGATTTGTGCTGAGGCGTATTAGAGGGCAACAGTTATTACGTGCAAATATGGATTCCATGAAGTAGTTAATGTCGTCGAGATTGAGGTGTGATTAACGCTTCAACAGTGTTTATGGCAGTTTTCCAATTCAGTCCATATAGACTGATGGTTATTCACGTTGGCCACCCACATGCTTTAAGTTTGTACGCAGATATGCGATGTAGTGTGATGTTGCCTTCACAAAGCGTATAGCATGCATCATGCGGCGCTAATTTATATAGTATTTAATTTATGTCATGTAATGTAATTTTCAATGAAACCATAAGAAAGCCCGAAACCCTATCCCTAACACTCGCGCCCACGCCATTCTAAGTCATGTTTCAGTCACGTTTGTAGATAAGTATTCGTAGGAATTTCACAACATTGATATATTAACATTAGAACGTAAGTCAATAGGACGATATAACATATTAGAAAGGCGAGCTCTTCCTTGCATGCTCGTAGGGTTATCGTAAGGTTATGAAGTAAAGTCTGATAATACTTAACAACAACAACAACAATAACAACATCAAAAACACAAACCTCTAGGCCTCTCTGTTCGCTGATCTATAAGTTACGAACTCCCGCAAGTGCACGAAATGAAATGAAAATTGGTCTTATCTGTAATATCCGAGCTGGTATTTGGAGGATGTTTAAGGTATAAGGAAAAACTCTATGATGCGTTTTGATGCAATCAGTATAAGGTTTCCTACTGTTGTTTATGTTCTATGTATGTCATTTGCAACAGTAAAGTCTTTAAGGTTATACTTTAAGAAGCAAATCGGTAGGAGAGAGATGCAAGGAGATTTTGGAGGTGATGTTATAGATTAGGCACCTTTTGAAATTAGAGGACTGTATATCCTTAATGTTGCCTTAGAAGCTAGCTCTGGATACTAGCGCAACAGAAACTCAACAGTAAAAACTCTATTCTTACTTTTTTTGAACACTTTCTTACGAAACAATCACACCATCTGCATAACTTCTTTCATTCATCTGAATGGCTAAATACGACTTACAGTTCAACATATACAGGATGGTTAATTAAGTATTTCTCAATGATACTCGAGTGACGAGAATCATGTGATTCACACGAGGTAGGGTACATGTTATGTTGCATTAGTACAACCTCCTAATTAAACTAAAATAGACAAAGTATTTCACAAGATAATTATTTCTGATCATTGATAAACCGATGTCACACTATGCGCGAGGGGAATTCCCGACAGTGGGTATACTGAGGGGATGGAGTTAACAAATTATCTGTTGTTGGTAAAGTGAGCTATGCTCAGCGTGATGTTGTGTTTACAACCCTACGCAGCTCTTCTTCCAGCCTCTACTATTGCTCAGAGTTTTATCTTTCGTTGTTTCCAGTTTCTATTTTGCGGTTTTCGTTCTGTCTTTGTGCCTGTCGTCGCTTTTTCGTCCCTTGCTTCTTCTCCCTTCCTTGCATTCTTCTTTCCTGTTGATGATTAGTTTATTTTCATTTAATTCTTTCATTGCTCTCTTTTACTTCTGTTATTGTTTTGTTTTTCACCTGTTCTTCCCTGTTCTTTTAATAAGGCAAACTAGGTTGTTCAATAACTGATTCAATTCAGGTGATGTATTAATGAAAATTCCAATGTACATGCATGAGAACTGTGAAAGCCAAAGGCTTGGTGTAACGAAAGTACAAGCTAGAATAAAACGGAAAGGAAATGTTTACTTCATCAGCTTAGTTTGTGTATTTAGTATTGATTGCAATAGATTATTGAAATTTTTATACATAATCTTCTAATGTATGATAAAAATTTCTTGCAACAAAATATAAATATAAATAAACAACAGATATGGAGTGTGTGATAGTATGTAGGATTAATTACCGTAGGTTGCTCAAAACTTGACATTTCAGAAGCTTGATTATCGCTTCGAGCCCGTTCGTTGGCCATAAACTTCTTTCTTTCTCTTAATCGCAATGGTGAATATTCTGGCTTAAAAGTCTTATTTTTTTCCCCCACTCCCCAGGCAACTCTTATTTTTTCCCTGTTTTGGCTTGCAGGGATCTGTTAATATTGAGGGGGTGGATTGAGCAGTTACCAGGGGGTAATCCCCGTAGCTTAAATGTTGTGTATGGTGATTAGATAATCAGACTTATTTCCCTCCATTAAATGACAACTTTCTCGTTGCCCTCAAACTTTCAGGCATTTTTGAAAAGGAGACTTCCCGTAACCTCCCTTTCTAAGGAACCCCCCCCCCATGTATTACGTATGCCATAACACTACCCTCTTTGTCTTGACATCCTTCCGGAGTAGTAAGTAAGACTTTTATATCGCTTACTTACTACAATGCCATTGCTTAATCGCTTATTTGTTCTTCTGTTATTTTTGTGGGGTTTTTATTCTATTGGGTTCTTTTAGTGATTGTCTCACTCAGTTACTATATTTATTTTGGGTTTTTCCCTACTTATGTTTGCCCTTATACATTCTTATTCACTTCACGTTCTTCCATTCCCTAGTGTCTTCTTTTTCTGCTTGTTTTGTTCTTTCTTGTTTGTATTCTTCTCCCGATTTCTTTTTTTTCTTTTCTGGTTCAGAATTTCTTTCCCTTTTTTCCTTTTCTTTCCTTTTTCTTGCATTTTCTTCTTTTTTTCTTCCTCTTTCTTTTCTTTTTCTTTTTGTTTTTCTTCCTTTTTTCTTCCTTTTTTCTTCCTTTTTTCTTCCTTTTTTTTCCTTTTTTCTTCCTGTTTTCTTCCTTTTTTCTTCCGTCTTCTCCATCCTTCTGTTTTTCTTTGAATTTCAACGTAAATGAGAGATGGCTTCAAAGCCTATTTCAAACAGTCGGAGAGCTCATTTCCCACATTTTCATTCGACATTCAATGCATTTATTTTATATAGGAACGAGAGAAAGAAAGGCAAGCATTTGGTGGTGGGGAGATGTTCTTTATGCGTCAATTGCAAGATCTGACAGGATTCGATGGAGATCTAGTTTTGTTTGAATACTGTGAAGAATATCCACCAGTTTTATCCCAAGTTGGTATGAATACGAGAATCAAGAATTACTACAAAAGGGTAAAAATATCTATAATCAGTGCTGTAAAACTTTTGGATTCGAGCTCGTTTTGTACCGATCCTATATGATCGTTTTCTTTGATCATTACCAGCAGAAGCAGTATTATCATCATCGTTGTAGTCGTTATCATTATTATTATTGTTCTTATCATTGCTTATCATTATTTTCATAATCATCATCATCACCAGCGTCATTGTCATCATCTATTATCGCCATCATCATTATTATTATCATCGTCATCATCATAATCATTGACATCATTATCGTGCCTATCGTCATCAGTATCACCACCGCCAGTGTCATCGTCTTCATCTTCATCATCACCATTTTCATTTCCATCACCAGCGTCATTGTCATCATCATTATCATTGTGATCATCATCATCATCAATCATCATCATCAATCACCATCATCATCATCATCATCATCATCATTATTATTATCATCATTATCATTATCATCATTATCATAATCATCATTATCATCATCATCATCATCATCATCATCATCATTGTCATCATTATCATTTTTGTTGGTATGTCGTAGTTCAGGTAGCTCTGCTGTGGAGGGCACGCCGAGAATGCTTCGGTCCCTGGTTCGATTCCTGGTGACATTTTTTATATTTCTCTTGAAATCTATTTTTATATGTAAAGCCCCGTATACGTGGTGCAACATGTTGCATCGTGTAAACGAACCAAGTTGTACAAATTTTTGTGGGACTATACATTTATTAGGGTCATAAGGAGAAGGTGGATGGGAAGCTAAGAAGGAATTTACAATATTTCATAGACGTTTTAAGACGGGAATTGGCGAATTACTTGAGTTTCAGTTGCCCCACTTCTCTCTAAAATATGTAAAAAAAATGTTATTCCAAATGAAAACACAGTTGTAAGCCCAGTTGTAAAACATGACAGTGTCCTCAGAAAGAGTTGTGCTCAACATGTTGATACGACATGTTGATACAACATATTGATACGACATGTTGATACAACATGTTGATACGACATGTTGATGCAACATGTTGATACAACATATCGATGCAACATGTCGATACATGTCGATACAACATGTTGTACCGTGTATATGGGGCTTTAGGAACTGGTACAGAATAAGTCAGATGACAGAAGATGCTCTTTGTTTTGTTCTATGCAACAAAATAACGCCTAATACTTGGAAAGGCCACACGGCAAGATGTTCCAACATGTCTAAAATTATTGGTTGTTCAAATGTAACCATTGTTTGATAGGTTTATTATTGTATGTTCCTGTGTTTTGAAATTAAGTGGAAGTATTCAAGGTAATGATGAATTGTGTACTTTGAGAGGGATGGAAACGAGTGATTAGAATTTCTAAGAAGAAATTAGAAGTCCTACAAAGCAGAAGTGAAGTTTGTTGTATTTTAAACTTGGATACTATCCGACTCAATTCCCGTATTCAAAGTATGCAATCGGTGCATTGTTATTGAATTTAATTCAATTTTAAAGTGTTAAAGTAGGGGGAAAGCAATTACAAAGAGTCTTCTTACCGTGATATTTCTCTGCGTCTCTTGCAGAAACATGGAAAGGACGCAGGCGCGCCAGAATTGGAATAGGGAGAGGTCGCTTATACCCACCACTCACCGTTCCTTGGACAGCTGACAGCAGGAGAGGTGGTACAGGTAAGTGATAGGATATCCTATCGTGCTTAATTTTAGGAATGAAGATTACACCCCGATATCACTTTATTATGACTCCCGTATTTTATGCCCTTGTGGAGCGTGTTACCGTGTGTTTTAAAAAGCTTGCTGTCCAGATCACCGACCTAGATGTTCGCGCCAAGCACTGTAGGCTTTGAACCTTCTCTTTACCGTAGTCACGCCCCTCCCCCTCAATTCCTGTTAGAGATATTAGGGAGACAAAAATTCTGGAAGCGCTTCGGATGGATTGTACCTGTGTTTGGATATCCCACCCTTGTCACACATGTGTCACGCTCTACATGCTTGAAGAGTACGTGAAGGGTACAAGTGACTGTGATCTACTCATCCACTTGCACTCTTATTCACTAGCTAGGTTTCTTGTTGAACAGTTGGGCATTCATATGTTGATATGGGCAGGAGAGTCCATAATGACGCCTGTATTTTTGACCGTAAAGGGAAAATCCAAGCCCCTCATTTTATTGCCGATATGTGAGAATCAATGAGTTTGGAAAAGGGAATGTTTTGAAGTAGTGGAATTCGAAATAGTATTGCTAATGGTAATTGCTAATTGCTAATAGTATGAATTCTGATGCAGTGACTTGTTTTAAGAAGAAGAAAAAAATAACACGTTATCCTGAGCATGATTTAATTTTATTTTCACTCGAAACTTTCCAACCTTCTTCTCCACTGTTTTAGATTCTATAAAACAATCGAAACATCAAAACAATTTGACTGCTTATTTAAGTGATCAACTCCAATCCCGAAATAGAAAAATCGTTTTGCAGCCAGATGATTAAAGCAGAACTTGCGAAGTAAATGGCAAATTTACTTAATCTCACGTTTGTGTACTTCAACGTTGTTTTATTTATACAGGTCCCTGTTCCAAATGTTATTTATCGACAGGTTGTCTCAGTGGGAATGGATCACCTTTACGATCGGCAACTTAACGAAAGATTAAAGTTCTTCCAAACCTTTATGTCTTTAAAGCAAATCCATTTTTAGCACTCCCTCTTTTCCTTTCTTCTTTGTCGCTTCCGTTCTTTTCTATTTATCTCTTCTTCCTTTTTTAGCCTTCGTTATCTTTTCTTCTATATTTCGCTCTCGTTTTTACTCACCTTCCTTCTCCATGCACTGCTTTGTTCTGTCTTGCAGAAGTGTAACTTTTACTTCTTCCTTGCAGGCTCTAGAAAACAACTTGTACCGTGCACCAATCTTCTCAAATCACAATCCTTCTTCCCTTTTTTAGCCTCTGTTATCTTTTCTTCTGTACTTCGCTCTCATTTGTAACTCAACTTCCCACTCCCTGAACTGCTTTGTTCTGTCTTGCAGAAGTGTAACTTTTACTTCTTCCTTACAGGCTCTAGAAAACAGCTTATACCGTCCACCAATCTTCCCACATCACAATCCTTCTTCCCTTTTCTAGCCTCCTTTATCTTTTCTTCTGTACCTCGCTCTCATTTTTACTCAACTTCCTTCTCCCTGCACTGCTTTGTTCTGTCTTGCAGAAGTGTAACTTTTACTTCTTCCTTGCAGGCTCTAGAAAACAACTTATATCGTGCACCAATCTTCCCACATCCCAATCCTTCTTCTGATTTTCTTCTGATTCGAAACAACCAAGGGTAAGTAGATTTCTGTTCCTTTCATTTGATGGTTCTTTAAACATGTCACGTTTAGCTTTGAGTAACGGTGGGTATGTCTTCGCCAGACACTGGTCATAACAAAGTGGCCTTATAGCAACGATGAAATAAAGGTCAGTTTAAATTATCGATTAGGCAAATGGCATTGAGCTTCCGAAAAAAGCTTTCATGATGTAAAATATATCGTGATGTACTGGCCGTTTAAATGGAAAGTTGCTCTTGTTGAATGCCGCTCCGAAAATGTCTGAGAATTTAAAGGCCATTTACTTGTCACCTCCTTCCCAAATTAAATTCCCTCGAGAATATTCTTATATTTCAGATGCATTAACATTGCAGTATTAAACGTATGTTGATAGTAATCAAAGAACTGGTTTTTCTTTGATAAAATATTAATTGTCAACTTGAACACTCCATCTGTGTTTTATCCGACCCCACCCCCCGCCCTCGCGGAACCGTGAAAAAAGCAGAATGATATAGGTTGGTGGCGGGGATTTTTTTTTTTCAAAACGCATATTATTAATTGCGGTATGTGATAGTTAAAAGCATTTAGCTTCCACTTTGCATCAAATATATTTTAAATTGGCTATCAAAAATAACACCCATATCGTAATCTTAACCTCTTCTTGAATCTTTTGTTATAAATGGAAGTCGACTTTTGATGTAGTGTTAGTGTAACTTTAAAATTTGATTTAACACTTAGTAAGACTCTCACGGAGCCGCCGTGGTCTAGTGGTTAAGGAGTCGGTACTCGCATGCCTGAGGGTTTGGGTTCGAATCTCTTCTAGCCCGATATAAAGACAATCGGGTTGGGGGAAGTAACGGTAGTCAACCTTTGTAAGTGTGCTCTCTCCCCAGGACATTGCTCACTCTGGCTGGGAATAGGCTACGCTTGAAATCGAGTATGCCACGAAAAAGCAAAGAGCAACAACAGCAACAAACAAAAAACTTACAGCGGAACGTAGTGTCTAGTTTCATTTTGCTTTGATTCTTTTGTTCTGTCTACAGCTACTACATTCGAAAAGTAAAGGACATATTTACTGTCGGTCAACAGTGCCCTAAGTATGAAGTACCCGGACCTAATTCGAAGAGAGCCAACAATCACATGCGAGATTTTCTACAGGTAACATAACGGAATATCTAAAGAGCATAATTAGAAAGTACGCCCTGTTTGAAGTTATTACCTGTTAAGGAATTTGTTTGGCGAAATAGTTAAAACTTGTTAGTTAATCAACTTCCTGAAAATATTTACCAAGTTGTGAGTGATAACTAGTATGATGCAGAAATGTCCTCAGTGGCTTGAAGAGACTACTTTATTGAATAGTTTGTTGTCACGATGTAGCCGTAGGGAGGGGGGATAAACACGTATGTACCGTTCGTGGTGTCTATATGTCTACACTCCTCAAGGAGTATATAAGAAAAAGATCGTTAACAGTGGCAGTTTTAGGATATGGCGGACAGGGCGGTAGCCCAAGGCCCCGCGCTTTCACCTCAGAGGATATTTTTTACGTCTCTTACGATTTCTCCGATTAAAAAAAACCATTTTCAGTAGTTTGAGAAACGATGAGGAATCACAACTAAAAACACAAATAAAACTATTAAAATTATGTGAGATATATGGGGTGAGAAGATATTGACAATAATACTTCCCTTTAATAAGGGGTTAAAAAGTGCCCAGGGCCCCACACGTTGGAGAACCACCCCCGGATCGTTAAGTGCATGTTTCAACTGCTGGGTAAATGTCATCTGTAAAGCCTTTTTAAATGTGTCTTGCAAGTACGTTGGGGTTTATGAATACAGCAAACTTCATTTACTTTTTTATTTCTCCGACTTCTTTCCCTCATTCTTTTTGCCCTTTTTTCTTATTTTTCTTCTTCCTTTGCCTCCTCTTCTGCGTCTTTTGTTTCGTGTAGAGTTTCGTGATAAGGGATCTGCACATTCCTCTTTATCTAGCTTTAACGGGGGCATCGCTATACAGTGGCCTCTTGCAGATCATTTATCTCTTCCCTGGCTATATGAGTTTGAAGACTCGGTATAATGGTGCCCAGCTAATGGATGCCGTCAGGATATTGTAGCCGTAAATTTAATGCTATTGAGATTGTTGCTGCCACATCCATCGTGTAAAGAATTGTTTACGTGGGAATTTTATTTACATTGGTTTCACAACTCACAACCCGCAATCCTCATCAAAAATTCCGCCTGCTGAATTATGTTTAAGATTAGCGCTCCCAGATAGTTTAGATGGAATAATCATGCCAGGAATTCATTATGATATAATTGTGAGACAATCGTAAGAATTTTCTCCCTCTTTATTTCCTACATTGAAACACTTTCATTTTCATTTTCGTTCTTACCACCAATGTTTTAATATCGTTTGCTCATAACTGCGAAATTTTATTTGGATTTTTTTAGGTTTTCATTTATCGACTCTTTTGGAAAAGTCCGGATACCCCAAGACGTATTAAGATGGAGGACATAAGGAAGGCATTTCCGAAACACTCAGAAAGTAGTGTGCGCAAGAGGCTCAAGCTATGCGCAGACTTCAGACGAACTGGTAAGTATAGTCACGGGAAGAAAATATACAATGTTGGTTAAAAAAAGCTATACTACTGAAAGGTATTTTGTGGGTGTCAAAGCTATTTTTGGACACTGCAAAATGTTGATACTCAAAACTAGATCGGTAGGATCGCCGTCAGTATACTGTAGATGTGTCAAAATCTATGCCATATAATTTAAGTATACGTGAAAATCATAGTCATTTTAAGTTAGGAAGATTTTGATTGAGCCATACTACTGACTTTTAATGTGAAAAACCTAACACCCACCACAACTAACACACCCGCTACCGCTAACACACCCGCCACCACTAACACGCCACCACTAACACGCCACCACTAACACGCAACCACTAAAACCACCACCACTCTCACTAACACCACTAACACCACCACCACTCTCACTAACACCACTAACACCACCACCACTCTCACTAACACCACTAACACCACCACCACTCTCAC
>JAAAKL020005486.1:0-19245 GCA_010016065.2 Carybdea cf. marsupialis auct. non (Linnaeus, 1758)
TCTTTGCCAAGCAACTAAAAAACCATTGTTTCAACATCATCTTGACTATCATTATCATCTTATAGAAAAAGAAAGTATAAATGCCCACTTTCTACGATTTGAAGAGAATATATCAGGAATCCCTTCTTTAGGGTATTTCTGTCATTCTGGCACTACTGAAGCCAGTGATATTTTTTCTGTAATAGCTTTCAAAGATTGGAGGTCATTGAATTGCTATTTTTAGGAATGCTAGGACTTCAAGTAAATTAGTTAAGAATGAAACGGAAGAGCATGTAAATACAGGTAAATGCTTAAGATCAAACAAGCTCCATTCCTCACTGCTCCATGTTATAATATAACCTTCTTATTCCTTCATTACACAAACTACTACTTCTTTGAGTTGTGGGTAGGATCAATCCTGGCAAACCAACATAAAAGGGAAGTCCATTATAGTCCTACAAATACTTGCGAAATGACCAAGTGACCTGCTTGTAGTGATTTTGTTACTCATAGCTTTGTATCATTTGTTGTCAGTATAATAATGGTTACAAATGCATATATAGATACATTAATGATAAAAAGAGGCAGAAAGAATATCAGTGCTGTCACAGTTGATTATCACGTAACGATAATCAATGCTAACAGTTTTACATTCTTTCCAATTTTCTAGAATGAAGATAAAACATTGCTTCTACAAGTATCATTGAATAGGTCTCCGTCTTATTCGTTTTGCATTTAATTGAAAAGAAAATGCCTTTGCAACCTGTAAGTTACTAATATCCAATGAACAAATCCATGCACAATGTATCATTTTGTAAAGCTTAACAAAGATGCGGTCTTGATAGGGGTAGGCTTTTACTAATGAGAAACTGTTGATTGTCTCAGTGTTAGTAGTTGTTGATTTCACAGCCACGGTTGTTATTGAAAGGTTTTGTATCGTTACCTAGCTTTAGAGAAGTCTTCTGCTAACCGCAAAAATTTAAAATTAAACATTCCTTAACAATGTATCAAAAAAGCGACGGACGATTCAATATATATAGAGGATAGGAAAATGCTTTACAATGCGGAGATCACAATTTTCAATTAGGAGAGATGAAGCACATGTGGTTAACCCTTCTTGCAAGAAGACGAGTTCTGTCTCTGATTGTTTTAATATTGGTTTGAACATTCCTGGAATATGGTGCGACGTCTAGTCTACAATCAGCAAAAAAAATTTCGTAATGAAGATGAAATAACGTGCAAACAGACGTCCTGATAAACACAGGATACTCCTCTCCTGTAGTATCCGTTCACAGACCACAAATTCCTATTCAAACATAACCTAAAAAGGTCAACAATATTTTGGGTTAGTAGAAATATATTGGGAAAGGTTCTGCAAATAAATGTCAGATATCCGTTAACAAATATTTCTTCCAAACCAATCTCAGCTACACCTAACGAGCTTTTTAACTCTGCAAAAGATTTCAAGGAAACATGTTCAGCTTTGCTTTGTTCATAAAATTTTAAAATGGGTTCAAATAATAAAGAAATGATAGGCATAGTACGACCTATTAAAAAAAGCTTATATTGATATCTGTTTCATATATAGTTTTAAAACTGAAATGACACATTTTTAATAATGGGATGTATTCAAGGCGTGGAATATATCATTAAAGAATTATAGAATATTAAAGACTCTATTAAGTAAGGGGAAAACAATCAAATAATTAAAACTAAATTATATGATATATTTCCCCAATAATGCAATGATAATTCACTACATCAAAGTGACAAATCCATTACAGGAAACGTATTAATGAAGAAGACGTAACCTAGGAAGAAATATAAATGATGCTAGAGGACACATGTCATCATAATTCGTTTCATAAGTTGTGATAAAACTTTCGAAATATCTCCAATTCCAATTTTTTACCTTGACAGTTTGATTCCTGTATACTGTCGCATTAAGAATCAATTTTTACTTTGTATGTACGAAATGTAATTTGGGAGATAATTAAACTTAGGTCTAGGTTATTCAAATATCAGGTTGTTAAATATCGTTCTTACGCATACCTAATTGAGAGCTTTCTCACAAGTATTAATAGTATCATGATGGCAAAGTTCGCATACTTTCAACTAATTTAACCCACAAAGGGTCAATTTAAGACGAGAAGGTTTCACAGATTTATTTCCAAACTACAATAGATCACTAGATATATTATTGATATGCTTCTATTGCATAAAGAACAAAACTCTCCTTTTTCAATAACGAAAACAAAAATTCATAAAATTTGTTTATTTGCGATACTATATGTAAAAAGGAGGCATTTTATTGCAAATAGAATTAACTTTTTTCTAAATATTTGGGAGGAGAGTATGTGAAAAATCTGTTACACTCTCTGGTCCATTTAGCATCAATGAGCAAGGCTGTACTCTTCAAACTAAGTGTTATGTTGTCAGTATGCCACTAAATGTTTTTAACCCTATTCTTTAGCTAGTTTTGGCTATGTGTGTACTCATACTTTTCTTTTTCATTGGTGACAGTCAACAATCTAAATGAGTAATGAGTTTTATTTAAAGGATGTTGTTATTTAATTATTTCATAATCAAAGCTTCTAAAAGCAACTCTTCCAAAATCATTTTGCTGAATCCTATAGTTATAGTAAGAACCCTGAACAAAGTAATAAAAGAGCTTAACTAATTATCATTTTGATATTTATTAAGTTCTAGTTAGTGACGATGAAACTGACATATTTGTGTGCATTTAGAAACGCATTTAATGATTTAAGGTATATAGTCTCATTTGAAATGTTGGATTTTTGAGAGAATGGATCATAATAAGTTTACTCGTTTTGCGAAATACAGGTTTGAGAATCAAAAAATTGGGCATTTCAGTTTTAAATAGCGCCATTTCCGAAAGTGCTCATGCTAGCCTCTTAGCATCAACAACTATTTTCGAACTTCTTTACTTCCATTCCTTCACAGAAAACCACTAGACACTTCCTCCTTGAAACATTGACATAGCGAGGGAATGATCCCAGCTGATTTTTGACGTCGTTTCTTTGAATTAATTGGAAGCTGTGACAGCACCACCTTGTTATGCTCTGTCTATGGTCTAGACTCGTGTATGATCAATATATACTTGAATCTGTAATTTGCCTAGTTATGGTCAAGTTGATAATTGATATTGAAGGGCAAGTATAAGTACAGGTCTCTTTATTCACAATTACAGGTAATATGTTATCATTCAGTAGACTTGTTTTCAATTTAAACTAAGAATCCCAATAGGTCTAATATTAACTCCCAGTGGCATCAACAAGATCGATCAAAACTTTTCACCGCAACAAACGAGTATTGAACAAAGCAATTATTTTACTACAACACAATACAAATCCCCTTCCAGCCTCCACTTCTTTAACCGTTGTTTTTTCTCCCCTTGCTCATCCATAGATTTGGTATCTAAACCGATGATGAAGGTCAAGGTGTGCCTCTTCTCTATTCTAGTCATGATTAAGTTTGTAACGTCGGCGAAAAGGTAAGCTTGCATTCCTCTTTAGTATTTCATCAGAAATTTAAATTATTTCTACGTCAAAACTCTCTTCAAGATGAACCCGTCCAGTCTTGACTAAACAAGCAGATGGAGCTCCCTACATGAGGGAAGCTTTGACAGAATACTTGAAAATTCTTTAACAAAATTTTTACATATTTCTCAATCTTTTTTGAACATAGATGTTATAAGCATAGTCAGGCTAGAATTTGGACATTAGATATGGCATTTTAAGCTGACCTAAAGCTTTGAGACGTCTTCCGCTACGTCTGCCTTTCAAGCTGAGTCCTCCAAGTGTGCCAGCGTTCGAATATTTCAGGTTTCTGCTGCTAAAGTATTCAGTTCCGCTAAACCTTCAGCAGCTTTTTAATGTTACATTCTGGATGAAATGCTCTTTATTGTTTTGGATTTCCTCTTGTTTATGGTGATCTTTGATAAAAATTTAAAATCAATCAGCATAAATTTTTGGTGATTAAAACATTGTCCTTTATTTCTTAATCACCTGCCTCTGGTTGCAAACCTAATTTCAAATAAATGCATATGCATCAATTGGATTTTCGGCGGTAGTTTCCCGCAATATCTTTTCTTAATTAATGCTCATTCTCTATATTTATGAAACGTAAACATGTAAATCAACTGTTTGGTGGTCAATATTTACTAAATCCTCAATCTAGTATAAAATGCATTTCAAAGGAATTTGCCGTCGGAAAATGTATCCTCCTGCTTGCTTGTTATTATAGCAGCAGTTTACTTGTCCCTACTCTCCTACGATGACTCTACGTTATTTTCTATCTTAGAGTGTTTTCAAAAAAAGCAATTTCTTAAACAAAATACTTCATCTGAATATCCAACATGTAAAAAGTACACTCGTACTAAATGCAAAGAAAATTGCCAGGGTGTAGAGGAGTCTTGATGAATTTTAATGTCACTCTTGAACATAAATATAGGAGTCGTTGTCAAATTGCAAAAGGGATTTGATCTGAGAAACATCACTAATCGAGCCATGTAATGTGTCGAACAATTTTTCTCAGGTGATTTTCTCAACGCAATGCTGAACTCGTTTTTGTACTCTATAGACATTTGATCTAGATATTGGGAGTACGACTAAAATCTTTATGTAATCTCAGGTTAAATTTCAGTACTTGCATGCTCTTGTATATTAAAGTAAAATCTATGGAAGACTATGGCCAGCTATGCATGAAACCAAGGCTCAGTTTAAGAGTCAAATGCATTGCAAACATATTAAAAACCAGCTAGCGTTTCCTAGAAAACTGTAAAACAACCGTGCTTAGTGGCATAATCACCTATTCAGCAATTATAAACTGATTCAATTTTATTGAATATGTTTGTGACACGCCTTTGGGTAAGAGTAACTTTGCATTTTATGAAAACTGATCATACTTGGAAAAAAATATTACTGAAGACAAAACAGTTAACAAGGAGACTTTTATATTAGCCAAATGACACAGCATCTTCCAAACATTTGTTACGCTTAGAGGATGTTTCTGAAAAACCTGGTGGGAGAAGAGTGAAGTACGGATTCAAACATTACAGGAAATAAATCTTATATAAGGAGATATCCTTAGAGTGCAAGATCCGATAATGATGTACAGAGTATTGTAAAAACCCAAAGAAGTAGTAGATATGAAATCTGTATGGATCATTGACATCAAGTCGTATCAGGTGCACAAGTAAATTTTTGAAGTGACACATGTTTCTCATTACTTTACTGCCCTCTGGTAAATACATCTCCTTTTCTGGCGAGGATAATTCTGATCAGTTCATTAATACACTTCAAAAATAACTTTAACAGTTTTGGAAAATTGCACTTGAAAATAAAATGAATAATTTTTCCATGCAATGAATTTTATATCTTGGTCAAGCAATACCTATCGTCATTACCACAACTAGTTGAATATGACTCGATGATAATCCCACATTCCTGTGAAATATGCCATTTTGGTATTGACGGAGGCGTCGATCGGATTTTTGTTAGTAGTTTTAATAGAAGAGAAGACGTAAAATGACTATAACTTGATTCAGAACATGTATGGCCTGAATTTCCAGGGGAAATTAGGAGACAGTCAGGCTCTTATAGGAAACTCAAGTAGTTGTGTCAGCATTCTGTAAACGGCTAGAATGCTTTGTGCGGCCATCATACAGTGAAATGGAATGACATTTTGCCACGCAGAGGGGAAAGTCATCGACTAGTCCTAACCAAACGGTTAAAGTTTACTCGTCTTAAGTTTTTAATCTTCTTTGATCTACTTAAGCAGGGAAGTAAGCAAACACATAAACGATAAAACGACCCAACTGCATCAAACGATTCCTGCATACCGTCTCTGTGTAAAACTCAACACTCTGCAAGAAGGTACGAGAAAGTAACATTGACATTAGTCAACGCAATATTGGTTTGTATTAGCCATAATTAGAATATACGGGACTCGAGGAAATCTAAATAATTTATCTTTCTTAGAAGGTTGTACTTACCTTGCCTGCACTGTGGCATATGTGTTTGAAACACGAGAGGACATCATATATTGTTAAAACAATTTCTTCACTGGATACATTTGTGGAGAAGTTTGCATGCTACTCCCACATAAGATTAGGAAATATAAAATCATAAAGCTCAAGCGTCTGACTTGTATCAACACTTAAATAAAAGTAAGGATACAGAAGGTACAGAACTAACTTTACATGAAGATGAGAAAAGCTAACGTTTGATTGACAATTTTAGACAATAATAATGGTTTCAGACTGAAAATCAATGATTTGGAGCAATATTCTAACAAATGAACATTCCCAATGAGGCTGAAGGTGACAGGTGCCTCTGCGGGATAAATAAGAAGAAAAGGGGTCCAGAAACGAAAGTCCAAAAGGTATGGGCTATGATTTGAATCACATAGGTCAGCCAAAACCATGATACGTCCTAAGATATGCATGTGTGAGTGGGAAATAAAGCCAGTTATCAATGTCACTAAATGAAGATTTATCTCCAATTATGTATCAGCTAAATCCTATCTAAACTGAAGGAATTATCGTAGACCCCTGATATCTTATGAAGTATTTGCCCAATCATTTTTGTCTTTTCCTAAAATTTATTCAGGAGTGTGTGCAAATTATATTTTTCAAGCACTTGTCAATGATGACGTCACAATTAACCCCCAAGTCAAGTCACCTACATTGACACGTAATGTCAAAGGGTCAAAACACTTAGAATATACCTGTTTTTTCCGCTCAAACCACGTGATTTGCAGGTAAAATAACTTTTTTCACAAAATTCTATGTTTACAATCTTTTCAATAAACCAAGCTTCTTTTTCGCTTCGCAATCAACACTATTCTGGCAATGGAATTTCCAGGGCCGTTTAGTTGCAGATAGACGTCCGGCTGTAACGTCACCAACCCTAACTTTAAAACCAAATTGTTTTTCTATAGATAACAGATAAATAAACTTAGCGGCAGGGTTTCGTATTTAAGTAACAAATATTTACCTGTGTCAGCATTAATATAGGCAGAGATCAAATACCCTTTCCCCTCCCCATTCCCAAGTACTTTACTGCAGTTCATCGTTCTCTCTGCCCAAGGCAGTGGCCTCTTAAAGAACACATAGTACGTACTTTACTTATACTATTAAAGAAAGAGAACCATCAACTACACCAGATAATTTAACTGATCTCTATGAGCTAGTCACCTCCTCTGCAACAAAGCAAACTATAGCACTCTCCCTTAAACCGCATTCTGTTTATTGATCCCTTGAAAGCTTTAGACTAAGAATCAGCAAACTTTATAAGATAGCTAATGGATTCCTTTCAAGCAATTCATAAATTCTGAACCGTGGATTGCGCTTCTGGAGCCCCTCCCCTAGCACTTTCCTTTGTATAACTTTTTCTAAAAATACTCAAAAGCCCTCAACCTTACTGGCTCGTTATCTCTTTTCTTTATGGCATGAGAAGTCATGTGATTAGCAAATTTAAATGGGTGGGATCTCCCTTATCACGGCCTTGAAAAATTGTAGTCCAAAATAATATTGTGGATTCAGTTATGTATGTTTTCTTCGGAATTTTACCTAAAAAAAAACATTATTTGGTTACAGTTTTAGATGTAAACACAGAAGTTTATCTTTCTACACTGTTAACAATCTTTTCAAGCATTAGAATTCAAAAAATGATTACATCAGCATATTTAGAAATTTCCGGATTTCGAGCTCTTTCTTACTCTGAATCAACAAAGAAGCAGATGACACTTAAGGCTCCAAAAAGTATTTTGAAAGCATGATAACACAGTTTTACCACCAACAAAAGTTGATGTAGATCAGAAAAAATTCCACAAATTAGCTCAAACTACTTCTGTGACCCCCTATAAACTACAAAAACCTGAATCAAGGACAATGTGGTTGCAAGGAAAACTTTTCTATTTCTTTGAAGCTTTTACCTTTCCCTTACAAAAAAATGCATTCTTACATTTGCAAAACTCAAAGCTTGAGAAACAACGTTCAAAAAACACATATTTGCAATTTAGCCAAGCATCAGCTTTCACGTATTCATCGCTCTTGCAAATATCATGAATTGTTGAAGGGCATCTCCCAAATTCCCTCCACACAGTCTAGTATTTTAGGACTCCATGTAGAATTGTATTAAGTTATATATAACATACACATACCTACCTCAAAACCAAATACATTAAGAACAATGCAAATTTTCCGAAGTAGCATAGTTTACTAATGTTGTAAATTATATGCCAATCTTAATTTTTTTTTTCCTGCCCTTACAACTGTATTTGATCAATCAGTTCTAGTAGCAGATTCACTGATGAATCCTCCAATGGTCTCTTATTTCAGAAAAGGGGAAACGACTCTTGTTTTAAAAAGTAGAAAGAATCAGTGCTTGTAATATAGCGTAAAAATTTGCCCACCATAGCAAAATAGTTTTTTTCAGCTAATAATTGGGGGTCTTCACCCTTCCAGCCCCCCAGTCGAGCCGTACCCGAGTATATGTGTAAACATCTCTTATACCTATTCCTCCGTACCCGAGTATATGTGTAAACATCTCTTATACCTATTCCTCCATTTGTCGTGTATTACATCTAGGTTAACGGATCCAGAGGTTCGGCAGATAGTTGGTAATATGCTAAAGAACTACGATGTAAAGTTACGACCAAATTATACAGGTAGATTTTAACATGTTTGTACTCTCTCTGTAACTTACTTATATTTGATGACTCTTGGTGGTATTGATGGTAGCAGTATTTTGACGTGGATTGGGCTACTTTTCTGCTAGAAGATAACTAACAAGATAGATATTCGGTAGTGTTACATAACGGTATCTACTGTTTTATGGAAGCAAAGTTTGGAACTTTAGGAATCCTATTCCCTGATTTTTTTTCTTATTATTTGCCCCTCTCGCCCATAAAATGTTTTGTGCCATGAGTAAGCCAGCATTAAGAAGAGACTATATCAGAATTCACACATCAGCTGGGGCATGTATTTTTTTTGTCTCATGGAATGGTAAGTTCTTATGCCTTATCTTTAGAAATGGCTATAAAAATGCATTTAAATTCTTTGATAAAAAATATTATCGGTTGCAATAGAAGTGGATACCAAAGTATTGATATCGACAACTCTTAACGATACGCCATCATAATACGTACCATTAATACAGATTTAAGGGAGACGTATAAGTTCTCTGTGAACTATCGATCGCATTCCTGCAAAATATTTCAGTATTAGCTTCGCTTAAACTATCAGGACATACGCTTTGCTACATTAGAGTTTTAGGAATTACATAATCTTGTCATTATGACATCATTTAGAATATGTTGAGGTCCAACAGGAACAGATCTATCTCTATCATATTTGTAGAAATGCTTAGATCTGTTATGGATGAATATACACTGATTTGTATCCAGTTTAGAAACTCTATATAAAGATGATCACCTAAAGGAACTTACTGTTGATTACCATAACATCCTTAAACTTTTACAATCCACAATTTCTTTCTGCCTCTTTAGACAAACAAAATACCACCTACAAGTATTTATGATAAATAATGATGATTTTCTCTTGGGAGGTGTGGAAAACGTCCTATCCTTTACAAGCTCTTTTGTGTTACAATCTAAAATGTTGGCATTACTTCCATATTTCAAATACGAGTACTGTTCTTTGTAAGCTTTCTCACGTAAACAATTCTGTCAAATGAACTATGTTAAATTTTTCTTTGTGATTGTATGACTTGGTAGTTACAAAACTGCACACGGATGTACTAGAATTGTCTTTTAAAAGCTTTGAAATTCAAAGAAAAGGGTCCCTAATATTTAACTGAAATTACGGATGAAGTTAAAACACTTATACGATTTCACACATCGAGAACAATCACACGGCGAAAGATGCTGTTCTTCAAATTGCATAGAGCCACTGATTCCTATAAAAGAGTGGATCGAGTTTCCAATTATTTCCAAAAGCGAAAAAGTGTGGCCACGAATAGTAGTCCCCAGAATGTAGAATAGCACGGGAAGTTCCGCCATGTTACTAACATTGTTTATAAGCTTTGATTGATGGGGACTGAAATGGCGTCCAACGACTGACTTCACATTGAGACGGACGATTCTTCATACAGTGTTTATTTATAGATCAGTGCTTAGAAAAAAATGTAGATGTCCAGCGGTGGGTGATGGGAAAGTGAAGAACGTTATCATGGGATCGTCACTGCCTTTATATAAGAGCAGTGCTATGCTTGTTTCAAAATGCCTTTCAGATAACTTGAGAAAAATTCGGAAAGTTTAGAACGATTGGGCAAGTGATATCAGGAAATATAAAGAACCGCAGACTTAACAGTCCCACCACCCACCCTGGTTAAAGGTACAATAAAATGCCCATTCATTATTTAGCGCGTGAATTTTGAGTTTCCTCTGTCTCTTTTGTAGGTAAACCCGTTCGAATAGGAGTAGACTGTAGTGTACTTTCATTCGGTAAAGTGGATGCTCTGAACATGGTGAGTTTCACTTTTCATACTTTCCGTTCAAGTGGAATGCGTTTCAATGATTGTTCTCTTTTGTTATTTTTTTGCAATTCCTGTCAATCTTAATGTATTTCACACTTCACAGTTTTCAATTTCCTCTCATATGTTTTTACTTTCTACAAAGAGCAATTTCTTTCGAAGCAAGACTGTGGAAAAAAACCTGTAAATAGACAATTAAAATTGAATCCTTAGAAAAATCTTTATAACAAAAAAATTATTTTATTTACTATCTAATATATATATATATAAAATTATAACTAGATATAACTATACATAAACTATGCAAATTTGCTTTACATAGCTTTACGAGCCACAACCAAAGACCTAGAAACAGAATAGACACTTGCGGGTTAGCTTCCTGCATTTTCTAATAAACCCTAATAAAAACCTGAACAATGCCTGATTGTGTTGTTGAGTAAATTTCGTCCCAACGTGCTATACATTTCGTTAATTTCTACATAGGGCTGGAACCTAGGCAATGAGTAGTTTGAATAAGACAAAGGAAAGCTTTTTACTTATTTACTTAGCACATTGTTTAGTGTGTACCGAATGCAATGAAGTAACCACCATAAATATGTGGCAGGCAGGATGAAGCAACGGGGAAAAGTATATCTAAAATTTAACAGTGGATAGCGCAGACAAATAATATACGAAAATCAACTGTATCGGAGGACCTCTCGCTCCCCTGTCTTTCCCAATCGTTAGGTCTATAAACATCTTTATAATAGAAGGATACTTTTGGAAATAAAATAGTTTCATTCAAAAATGAAGTGAGGCATTTAGATCATGGAAGAACATTTACGATTAGCGTAAATTACTTTGAATCTACATCAAGGTTCTAAACCTTGTTTTGCAAGGCCTCCTTGGTTAAATCAATAAAAGTAGGCCCTGTGACGTACAATGCAAACCTAATCTAGGCCTGAACGATGACGTAATGAAAGTTTGAAATTTGAACCAACTGCAGTTTTATATTTCTAACTCTGTAGTAGGTACCTTGTATTCTGAGACCTAGCATACCTACTTCCCAAAAGATTCATCCAAAGTAAACAGGAAGAAAAGTAGTTTTGTTATAATTCCACTGATGCCTTTCTTTTCCAGGCTTTTACTCTGGACATGTTTTTTCGCCAAACATGGTCAGATCATCGTCTGAGACATAAGCTAAATCAAACATTAACACTAACAATTGGAACCAGGCATCCAGCAGATATCATTTGGGTCCCAGATACAGTGTTTGTAAATTCTGTAACATCTTCCATGCACCATGTCACCGTGAACAATCACAAACTGGATGTGGACGCAAATGGAAAAATATTATGGGGTACAAGGTTGGGAAAAAATTTTGCTTACTTTATCTTTTTGTCTAACTTTTCTTCACCTTTCTTTATAAGAAATAAATTAGCAATGTTTTTATTACCTTGGTAACTCTTATAAATTTCGCGTATTGCGAAATATAGCGATTTAAAAATGTATATATCGTAGCTCTGTAGCGTTCTTGTTATAACCAGGAAATAAACACTTCCTTCCTTCAGTATGAGTCTTTCACCATCTAAACTAGGTAGGTGTAATTAAAGACTCCAAAGTAAAATTTTAGCCCAGAAAAGTCGATTTTATCTGGTAACACAGCTAAGCTACGGTTAAATAGAAAAAGAAAAGGTAGACAAACGACTAAACCACGTCTGATACAGTTTCGGATCAAAGAAATACAAAGACTGACGTGTTTCTATGCCGCTCTAGACTTACTCTAGATAAATGATGGTTGCATTGTTTTTCTTACTTCTTGGTGCTCTTCATGTTGCCGGGATACCCTTAGTGCCAAATCCACGAATCGAAGTAAAGAAAATAACGCATTACAAATACTTAATATACATGATGTCTACATTTTGAGGAATTATTTCAGTTGGCTGAGTCTATGTTTTGGTGCCCATAGCCGTATAGAAGGAGGGGCATTGAGATAAATGCCCCCCCCCCCAATTTTTTTGAAGTAGAAAAGTGGTCATGGGTAGAAACAGTCTCCCATATTCGCGTAAAACTGGGTAATAAATGTCCGAAATACCGGCATCCAGTTTTTCTTGACAAATACAACTCTAGCTTGAAATTCTCATATCCAAATTTGCCTCAATGATTTTAATCTAAAATGGAGGCATGATAAATTGTACATCTCTGCTCAGGTTTATATAATCCCATTTGGTCATGGTTCTGTACCAATACTAAAGAACTCAAATCGATAACAACAACAGCAGTTGAAGGTTGGACAAGAAAGAAAATGCTTCTCTTTGTTTGATGTTGATGCAAATAATACCTAAATATGTACGTACCGTCCAAATAATACTACCCTGCCACATAATTTTTATTTGTGAGTATCAAGAACCAATTGTGTGAATTATTCAAATATTTTTCTTAACAGGGTTACAGTCTCTCCTGCTTGTAAACTAGATCTACGGAGTTATCCGATGGACACCCAGCAATGCTACTTCGAGTTAGTTAGCTGTAAGTATCATTTGAGTGCAAAATAAACCTAGAGTGTGTAGTATACCGAGATTGTAGAGCAAGCTATCAACCCAAGATGCCGGTGCTGATTCTTGTCTGTTAAAATATGTAGCTTTTCAAAATCTGCTGAACCTCTGCATTTCAAAGTAGATTTATACCCTCCTTTGAAATAAATTTACAATTAACGTCATTATTTAAAGATATAAGCTATCCTTCCGATTAATTGTTATTAAATAAAATTAATACGTGAATAAATATCGCATATGTTTTAATGCAGTAACTTGAACTATAACAGCCATTCTTTTACAACTTCCTCTACTTCTGTGCTAATTTTTTACAAATAAGTTTTATTTCGCAAAGTGCTACCGTAAAACTTTATGTAAAAATTGTGACTATTAAACGATAAATTTTTGTTTTTGAAATCGTTACTGACAACTGATGCCTGTTAGCAGACAAGCTACAGCTTTACCTATATGTAACTAAAATTTAACTGGCTTCATCTTCATTTATTTACTTTTGTTTTCTTGAAAAATTTGGTCACTTGAACGGATTGCGAAGTCCTTGCCCCATGTGACCAAATTTTCAAATTTTAGAAGGCACGTTGAAGAATATTCTTGCTCAGTAGGTTTAAATTCTAAGGAGTTACCACAGCTTTAGTTTTTATACCATTAAAAAGGTTTATATATCAAAGTATAAACGCAGCAATTCCTTCCCATCTAACAAATTTCTCATCCCTCATTAGCAAATAGCTTTGATTTAGTTGTCAAAGATTAATTTTATCACCAAACATTGCAATTTAGAAAATTTAATTTTCGGCTCCAAAATCTGTGAAGATCTCCGTACCCCTAACTTTAGACAAGTGTGAGAAGTGTAGTACTGTGAGATATATCCTTCTATTGTATGATTTGTCGTTACATCAATAATGGATTTATAAAACGATTGATGTATTCGTTTATTAGCTAATTGATTAACAACTAAACTCCCCAAATTAGTGAACCATTTCTGGATTAATCAGTTAAATTAGATTTTCTTAATTAATAATGTTATCATTTCTAGTCTATAGGGTGATAAACAATGTAAATTGAAAATTTCCGAGATCGAAACCAGGAGCAGTATGGAAATACTGAGCTCATGTATTCAGAGCGACTCTTAAATGTTTCTTTTAGGCCTACAGTATTTTCTTTCAGAGTGGAATACGTTCAGATTATTATGATGATCATTGTACATCTCATTCTGAAACTAAATATTCACAAAACTAATTTCAACTATTTGACCGCCCCTCTACTCGAATGGCAGGACCACTTTTGAACCGCTTTATTTGTCTTTATGACATTTTTATCTTGTTTCAACTTTTATGCTCTTCATTCAAAATTTTATATAATTTCAACAGATGGTCATTCAACGCAGCATATTATTTACAATTGGTTGTGGCGACCAGGGATCAAGTTGTTTGATCCTAAAATGGCACAATTTGATGTTCAGGGTTTTAATACCAAAGCAGAAATTGTGCAATATGTTGCTGGTAAGTAAATCAAAAGATACTGTACCTCTATAGTTCGTCACTATATTTGTACTTAAAAAAACGTTTAGAATATGAAACACATATGTTCTGGAAGTAGTCTGGGAAGGAGTCGAGTATCGGATGTGACGTTCATGACTATTCTTAAGATAATCACTTTTGACCGGAGTTTTAGAGTCATAGAATCTCAGTGCTTCAGATATTTACAGTTCACGAGTTTGACAGAGTGCAAGAGTTATAGATTATCAATGTGCAGAGTTGTATTACTAAATTATGAAATGAAATAGGGAGAGCAAAGATGATCTTCTCTTATATTGATTCTTGTTCTGACACGATCTGTTAGTACCATTTAGTACAACAACATTACCCTTGAATTAGTCCTAATCGTTTTATTTATACCGTACTTCTGGCGTTTTTAAAATGGGGAAAGAGAGGGCCAATCATGTTTTTGAATGATTTTGTAATGATTATCAGAACTCAAAGACATAAAATTAGAGGCCAAATTATCTGCTACAACCTTTTGAATTTGTAAGATTTTTATAATAAGCAACACATTTAGTTTTTAAATAGTTAAGTTTTTTGTATTTCTATATGTGATATAATCTTCAGAAGTGTCATGACGTAAGTATTTTTGGCTTTGGCTTTGGGCTTGAGGCTATATTTTCCCTCAAATGTGTCAATCTTTAATCAGAGTTGATAGGTCCGATACAATTGTCGCTATGCTCTACTGCAATCAGTCAATATACTCTCGTTTCCTCTTAGCTTCTAGTGTCGTCCATTTTTTATTTTATATAACACAAAACTTTGGGGACTCAATCCTTTAAATCTGCAGCAGGGGTAAGAATTCAAGTCAATACTTTATCAATGGCTCTCCCATTCCTACGAAAGGTATAAGAAAAAGGTGGACAAGCGTTTACCTACGCTAAAAATGATAACTTAATCAATTGATCACCTACATTCTAGCGTGCTTTAAATAACGTTGTTTAAAGTACCATCAAAACATTTCTGGAAAATGATTTCTAAAAGGAGTATAAAACAAACACCAAATTACAAAATGTATCGTAATACCTATTACAGAATTCTTCCTATTAAGGAAAATCTAGTACATAATTAATTCTGATGTCATTTGAGTAGGTATGAAATTCCACACCGTCATACATACCCTTTTCTTTTACGTCTGTTCTAATAATGTCAATGGCTACGTTTGTATGTTGAAACTTGTACATTACATCTGTTGATTGTTTGTGTGTCATTTTTATTTCATAGGAAAATACTCTGTGTTAACAGCGACTTTCACATTCAAACGATTAGTGGGTCATGCTATTCTTCAAATATACATTCCCTGTGTAGCAGTGGTATGTGTTTCGTGGATATCGTTATGGATAAATAGGAATTCAACACCTGCTAGAGTAGGTAAGTAGTGTAGCAACAAAATTTCTATCTACCAGGTATGCTCTCGTATAAATTATTCCTCGTTCTCATTGATATTGTAGTGAAGAGAGTAGGCCTGTGCCTCTAAATGTAAGAAAAAGTGCTGATTAACTATTTATTTGAAAAGACAAAAGGCATCCATCTCGACCACAAGAGTTCGTATGATACAGATGATGATAATAATTCAGTTTATTTTGTACTGATGACTTCATATTTTGCAATGAAAACCCATTCATTCCCTTCCTAAACCTTATTTCAAACACGACTACAGAGCTCTGACATCTTTTCGTGGGAAGTGTCCTACATTTGAATACACGTGTTAAGTAAACTAAATGTAGCATACAACGTAACCTTTCTACCTTTCAAGTGTCAATTTGATTAAAAAACAAACAAACTATCTCTTGGTTATATGTTTATCTTATCCGAAGCAATAAACCAGTCACTTGTAGCTTTCATTAGGAAGGGTTGGTCAAGACTATGACAATAATACAAGCTACTAACAATTCTGTAATAGCAATCTCGCTGTTCTATAAACTAACACAGCTCAACATTTATCCGTATGCAAGAGGAACCACATTGTGTGCTATAAAAAGAGTCGAAAGGTTCATAAAACTACGCTTTACCTGCTGATATGTGGTATCATATTTGATTTAATATCTGTGAAATTTTGCCAGATTTCCATCTGGATAACTTTTATTGAATAATCCTATCTATTTACCGGACAATAAATAATTGTTACAATTTACCGACACCCAGCACGGTAACAGATTACCGTTATTTTAAACAGTTTTGATGCACCTTCTAAACTACATAGCACTCTGCATGACATATGCCAGTTTCAAACATAAACAGAATTAGAATGAATCCAACTTTTATCAACCTTCATATTCACCAGCTAATCAAAGAGATAGAATTATTTGAAACTGTGTCATATGCTCGTAAACGATTGATCGCGAGTAGCTAAAGCTGAAAAATTCTATTAGATCACCTTCACCTGTTAGTGGCTATAAGATAGCAAAAGGTAGATCTACTTAAGAAGTGACCAAAATTAACTTACATACATATTTGGAGGTTTTTAATAGACTTCCATGGACTGGTTATTTGGAAGACCCTGGTTCCCTTCCAGAATCATAAGTGAGAATGTTGTTGAAAACTAAATTTATCAGCACTTTAGTAGGTCTAGTACATATTCACTGTTTATGGTCTCGTTTGAATTTAAGCGCCTGAAGAAAGACTTGAAAAACTACAGACCGTCTGCTTAAAAAATATATAACCAGAAGTTGTTGTTACGGGATTTCACCACAAGCTGGTGTATTCAGTAATAGACTCTAAAGTGCTGTCATACTTATATCTGACTTTATTGGTTTGCTTGGGTTTGTGAAAAAGTCTTTAAGAGGAAAGACTATAAGACTTGCACGGTGAAAGCAAGGAAAGGGTGATTTTCGCCAGTGTACCACCTTACAGTAAGATCTGCTTACTATCCTTAATAAGAGTATTATTGTTTCAAAGTCCTTTTTGGTAAAAGTAGCTAACGCATACGTATTAAAGTTAAGTTGAACAAGTGAAGCAGCACAAGAGAAGAGATACAGAAGTATTTACACAAGAACAGAGATACTGTTCGATCAACGTTCGTAAAAGGGAACATAGAAAAGGGAAACCCAATCGCTCTATAGTTTATTTACAATATGAAATTTGTAGTGAATTTTTTAACATGAAATATTTACACTTTAATCTGAGATAATTTCCTGGTTCCATTCGTTAGAGTTTGTTTTCGTCTGTCGTATGAAACTAAGAAGGCATAAATAAAAACCCCAGCTATCCGTGTCTCAGCATATCTTTTTTAAAAGCTGAACTCTGGTGGTCGGTTATTGGTCGAGTGTGGTAAACTAATAGGAACGTGATTGTTGATTAAGTCAATCTCCTTTCTACGTATACCGTTGTGGCAAGTATTTTTGCGCTAGCAAAACTTAGAGAAAAAAAGATGAATTGCTTTGTTAGTTGGTTCTCATTAACCCATACATTTCTCCTCTGTATATATTGTAAATCGTCTTAAAAAACAAGAATGCCTGATTCATTAACTATTGTCTCCAACAGCTGCCATTTAATCAGAATCGCTCTAAATTCGACAAATATGAACAAAAGCCATGAACCTTGAGGCTTCAATTCATGATTTTTATGATTCATTTTTTTCATGGTGATAAATAGACTGAATTTTTAGGAGGCGGAGTTAAATCTTTTTACCAGAATAGCAAATTCTTCTAGCCAAAATACTAATGACTACGAGCTTCAATGTTTTATCACATTCTACACGATACGTGCATAATCACCTTCCTAACACTTTATCATTTCACATTATTATCAACGTTGTTGTCTTATTTACCATTACCATCAACACGATTATCTATTGCATCATTATCATTATTTATCATCATTATTAAAATGGTTATCATTATTATATTAGGCATCCTCCTACGTCATCGACAGTGTCACTAAGAATATTAAGAGAAAGAATCAGAACATATTTGTAGATCCAGAACCCCATATAAATGGAATACGGAAAAAAATATATGATTTACTAATAATAGCTCAACCTTTTCACTGATTATATGAAATAGCTTATACATGTATATCGTTTCTGCCCTACAGCACTGTGTATTACAACGCTGCTTACAATATCGACATTATGGAGTGGAGCCAATTCTACTTTACCAAGAGTCAGCTATATCAAAGCAATTGATGTTTACCTTATGACGTCATTTTGTTTCGTCCTCTGTACACTACTGGAATATGTACTTGCTTTGAATTTTGATGGGGTAATACCAAGAAAAAAGAAAAAGCCGAAAAAATCGTTATTTCCAGAGGTAGGTAATATTTTTGAATAAAATATTCTCAAAGGGAGCGGCGTATCCTAAAAACTTCCTCCAGGGCATCGGACATTATCTTTAACTAGCACAATTTGATGCAGTAGTTTGTTAATCAATATTCAGTTTTTCTGTAACACTCATGCAAAATGTATTAGTAAGTATTTTCATTGTGAAACCCTAAAATACCGTGTATCCGAGTTACACTTGACATAATCTTTCAATCGTTTTGCAGTGCCGGAGAGCGATCTCTTGGCGTTAACTTTCGTACAATTATACTTGGAAAAACAACCATGACTTTAAAGATGGTTTAGACATGATACATTAATATAATGAAATGAATATAACAATGAATATAATTTAAAAAAAAATTTAAAAATGAATATAATGAAATGAATATAATAAATTTATATACACTGAATAGTAA
>JAAAKL020005487.1:0-19239 GCA_010016065.2 Carybdea cf. marsupialis auct. non (Linnaeus, 1758)
CTACTACTGCTGCTGCTGCTGCTGCTGCTACTACTACTACTACTACTACTACTACTACTACTACTACTACTACTACTTCTACTACCACAACAACAATATCAACAACAACTACTACTACAGCAACAACAACAATAACAATAACAACTACTACTACTACTACGACTGCTACTTTTTACTACTACTATTACTACTATTAGTACTTTTACTACCACTATTACTACTACTATTACTATTATTACTATTACTATTATTATTATTATTATTATTACTATTATTATTATTATTACTATTATTATTATTACTACTACTATTATTACTACTACTACTACTATTACTACTACTATTACGACTACTACTACTGCTGCTGCTGCTAATGCTAGTTCTAGCCCCAGTTCTACTACTATTGCTCTTACTCCTTTTTTCTGCTACTGCGTCTTTTTCTTCTTTCGGTAGTTCTTTAATTATGGCTGATTTAGGGCTATTAGAAATTGCCAGAGAGGATTGCATCCAAGACACCTGGCTTTATGTAAGTTGATTTGCTTTACTGGTAACAGACTTGGTCCCTGGAAAGAAGTCAATGTCTCATTCCGGAGCTGCTGTATATTTATGTTAGTCATGGGACAGGGTAAATTGACAAATTCGAGTGCCAATAACTGTACTTTGTGGTGACAAATTTGTATTTGGTATTTAAATTGGGAGGGGAGCGGTTTGTAAAAATATTTAACGATTTAGATCGGATGTGATGTGGTTAAGAGGATTCAACAACGGTTTTTATTCGTCCAAGCCGGCTTATTAAGAGATGGATCGTTTTACGTAATCAATTGAATTGGTTTCTTTATCACTCAAAGCAATGACCTTGGATTTTAGTTACATTACGTGTAAGTTAGGATGCTGACTTTTATGTCTTTTATTTAATCTTATGTTTAATGACTGTAATTCAATTTGGTTCATCGAGGCAAAAGTCAGTTAATTGAGTTCTCTCAGCAGTTTTAGGCTGTATACCCTTGGACTAATTATTGTTCGCTTTTAGTTCTTATAAAGCATAATAAGGAAAGAATAGGTCGCATTAGGATACAGGCTGTAATAGCGTTTGCTTTATTTTTGTGTAGATTTGAATGTTTTGAATAAAAGTAGGCCTATTCTGGCAGGTGGTGGGAATTTGGATGTGTTTTTGATAATTTTGACTCTCTTTTTGAAAGACTAAGAAGATTTTAGAGTTTTTGCTATGAAGACTACCCCTTGTCTGTCATTGCATAAGAAAGTTGCAAACGTGAAATATTATTTGGCTCAAGGAGACACCAGCCAGCTCCTTCAGACACGGAGAAAAATCTCAGATAGCCGAGAGCACATTTGCTACAGAAACAAAAAGGCTTTTTTATATGATTCGTCGTGAAGAATACGTGCTCCAACATGAAATGACTGCATTCGGACAAATGCAAAGTGTTGCTTGATAACTTATGGAGTTTCAAATATGGAACAAATAGCTCAAATTGAGGCTTTAAACCAGTATGTAACATCAACCTAGCTTCTTCAACAATCTGATAGCTATCCGTATACTATAACTAAGCGGATTCTTTGGACGGGGAGATTTTAAAGCCGGTACGACTTCATAGGGGTGTTAATCCTGTCGGCTACATAGACCCCTAATATTCGAGTGCATTCATACATTTTATCGTTGTACCTGGTCGGGGGCTATGTGTAATTGTATGTTTGGTGACGTATTTTCAAACGCGGGGACAAGGGAGCCAACGATTGTATGGATATCTTCAGGAACGTTTTCCGGTTCCTTTCCCTGGCACAGTCTCATTTTTTTCTAGAGTCGTCAAAAATACTTAACTCGTGTGCGGCATGCCTGTTTCAATCGATAAAACCAGACACCATAATGGCGTTATTTCCTTCCCTGTGGTCATCACAAATTCCAAAACATGATAAAGTAAACAAACAGTACCACGTCAAGGGACCTTTTCCTGGGTTATTGGTCTCAGTATAACATGTAGATAGATGGATGGACACAGATAATTAGACACAGATAGATAGACAGATATTCTGCTGCAGAGACTACACGCGAAGAGTTTCGTTTTTGCAAATATTAAAAAGTGACATTTTTGATGTGGTTTTGCCGAGATTGCGTTTCGAAATTGTAAGCTTGTTTTTTGTACAATATTGCCTAAAATTGACTGGAAGACATAAACGTAAAACTAGTACGTAATTGAAAATTGCATATAAATAGAACTCATCACGTGTCAAAGACATGGCTCTCGTTTACTGTAACACAGAGGTGACCAAGATTTATCGAAATTGAAGGATCTTCCTTTGAATAATGGTATATGAATAATGAATAATCCCGTCTCTACATAGCAGTAAGATCCTTCAGTAGGTTCAAGTACCGTTATGTCCACCGTTTCATTTTTTGGTGCAGCTTTTAACAATTAGTTACTTCTTCGTTTATTTCTTTCAGATTTATTCGTTCTTAATGACACCAATTTGTGTTTTACATATGTATACTGTGCATTTTATTTTTTTCACGTGAACTTGCCGGTATTGTACTTTCGATATTTTTCTCACTTTCAAAACGTTGACTAATGGTACAGAGAAATAAAACTGCACTAAGCGAAAACATTTTGTACTGAAAAGCTTTTTTCGTCAGACACTACCAGAGTACAAAATCGTCAGAATTAAACATTAAAAGGGAAGGAAGATACAAAACCGTGTTTTCAAAGTAGCTAATCAAAACTCTGACTGCCCCATAGGCGTTGTTGACTAATACTTGTCCGTGTAATTTGAATGGTTAATCGAAAAGGCCCTATGAAAAGGCAATATTTTTTTGGCCTATAAAGCAACTTTTTTCTTGCTTTGATGTTGATGGATTCCAGAACGTCCAAGTGAAAAGAAGACCTAGCTTTAAGTTATATACCGACGCGGTATACAAGTTCGCACAGTCTAGGTTTTCAAGGTAGTGCTGCCCTGTGGCAGAGTCACATTTCTTAGTAGTATTACTGGTTTTTTGAACTCGAAGTGGTTGTTTCCTTGTAAAAGCTGACTCTTGGCAAACACAGGAAGGAACATGTTGTTTAACTCTGTCGACTAATCTCATAGTCGTGTGCACGACATAGCCAGCCTCGCAATGGCAAGAAAATGAATTGAAATTTGTGGAAGACACATGGTCTTATGTAGATACTTGAGAGCCCTTTCTTACTCACATAAACAACGCGTAGGGTCACAGCGCCAAAACACTTATCTGCGACCTTTTTGACCCGGCTTTCGACTCGAAGCGAAACTTTACCAATCCATGGTAGTTTTCAATACACTGGATAACTGCAATAATATTGCATTGATAGTAAAATTGATAAAGTCTTCAGGATCACATTTCGGGAAAATGTGTTTTAATGAATCGATTTCTGGCTTTAATTTCTCCTTTGAACAGATCATTGATGCGCGGTGAAACAAGGTTGTGTGTTTAGGGGCAAAAAGAGATCAAACGAATGTATTTACCAGAAAAAATATGTTACGTATACACACTTGTCTCGAATTTACTGCTATCCTTCTGTTCTAAAACGTCAAGGAATGGCAAGGAGTTGTTGACTTTCTTTTCGAAGGTGAAATTTAATGCCTGTTGTAATTTTTTGGGAAGAAATTCATCCACTCATTTTTAAAGACGGCATATGTGTCGTCTACATATCGAAGATAGACGGCGGGATTTTGGTAGTATGAAAAAGGTGAAGTTCATAGAACCCACAAAGATATTAGCCAACGCTGTGCGCAACTAACTGTCCATCTCATCATTGAAGCCGAATTTGACAATACGTGTCTTAACCTCCATTAATTCAATGAAAACCTTCTCAGGGAACAGCAGATGTATTTCTACTGAAAAAGGATTGTGTTTTGTAAGCTGAGCATAACGAATTTGAAACTCGACAAAAAGTTCTTCCCTGTTTACATTTTGTGGCGGAATGCAAATCTTAAGACCATTGATCATTGCAGTAGTGCAGCTTCATGCAGTTTTACTCACCTTATTTAGATACCTAAATTTTTTGCATACCGTTTTTTGTATACTATTCATTGATCGCTTCACCCGTACATTTATCATTGTATCATCTGTAATGTCTTTCTAGTGTTCTTTGAACCACCGAGCATTTTGTGTTTTCCTACCTCTACCCTATCCCGGCTACCCTCACTTTTGTCACCTGCTCGTTCCCAGCTTACTTCAGCAAGGCTTTTAGATTTGCAGACCCTCGTCATAATGCAATGTTTCAGTTTGCTGTTTAACCTAAATCTCAAACGGCAAGTGCCTACAGTAGTGCAAGAAAGTCACGGAACGTTATCCAATATATAATTTTGGGGGGCGTGTTGTTCTTTATGAGTAAAACTTGGATTAAAATTTATAAAACTCGTTTGGCTTCCCTAGCTTCAAATACGAAAAAGATTGTAGCAACCCACTCGACTGCAAATTTGACAAATGTACAATTGGGGAGAATTGCAGTAAATATATGATGATGTTCTAGTTACGACATCCACAAAACGTCCAAAGGAAAAACGAGATATGTTTCAAGAATTCAGAGAAGTGTGAATCATCGATCTTCAAGGAAGGAAGAGGCACTAAAAGGGAAGATTGATAATACCCGAAATTTAGATATAGGAGAGGAGAGAGATTAAGGAGAGAAAAGAGTTCCAAGTGCGTGAATGAGATATAGACTTTGGCAATGGAGGAATAGAGTAAACCCAGACACGCTCAGAGTGACTCAAAATTAACCAATTATTCTGATGCCTTGACGGAAGTTGCCCAGACGAGAAAATAATCCAGGAGCAACCAGGATATCTATCACTGAAGATGAAGGGAACAAGCTCCGCAGAAGAGCCGAAAAAAATTCCGTCTGCTTGCCAGATCTCTGGCACGAAATGAGAGACGTATCACTTTGGAAGAACTAACTTAATTTCCGGCCACATACGAAGAGCCATGGATGTCTCAACGTCTGGAATACGGTACACTGTAGGCAAATGTCTGATTGTTCTTTTCTCCATTGATAACTCTTTACTATTGCAGCAAGACTGATACTAAAATATCAGCACAAGCCGGCCTGAGGATCACCTCAGAGTAGGCCAAAGCAGCACAAGCCAGTTGGCAAAAAATTAGACAGATCCCTATAACTAAAGAACCTATTAAAAGTATCTCTATCTTCAGTAACTTGAGCAGCGATATTTCTACAGGACGAATGACTGCATAAAGTATAAAATCGAACTAGTCTTAACACAGCTAAAATCTTCCCCTAGCTGACTTCAGTTAAGGACAATGGACCTTGATTGTAGTTCTCTGGGGGAAAAATGATGCCGTGGACAGATAATGAGGTGATTTCGGCATCACTAACGCCCGTGGAACCTACAGAAATAGGGTGATGTCTGAGAAATAATGATATCCAGCTGAAATGTAAGAGAAGTTTTCTTACAGGGACTGAGGCCAACGTTAGAGGGGTTCCCAAAACAAAATCGATTATTCTAGGCAGGTTTTTTACCAAAAAATACTCGTCTGCGCCCACGCGTGTGTTACTGCCCAAATTTTCAGCAAATAAACCTTGGAATGCGCGTTGCATCCTGTTATGTGTTAAGGGCCATGTTCACACAACATTTTGTTACACCTGTCAATACATCAAGTCGTGAAAAAGCCGTAAATTACGGCCCGTGGTCTACTGGTTAAGGAGTCGGACTCGCATGCCAAAGATTATGGTTCCGAATGCCTCCTAGCCCAATATAAACACTCGGTTGGGGAAGCCAACGGGAGACCGCCCCTGTATATGTGCTGTACCCCCCCCCCCCCAGGACATTGCTCACTCTAGCTGGCAATAGGCCACGCTCGAAATCGAGTATGTCAACAAGAAAAGGATAAGTCCTCACTCAAGTCTGTAACTTAGAAGTAAATTTCAACCTCCTGCTTCTTAAGACCTGACAATTCATAAAAATTTTTGAGATAGTTCAACAAGATTAGTTAATAGATACAGACATAGCGCATAGACATAGGCACCAGTCACATTTTGTTTACGATTATAGAGCTATACTGCAACCTAGTTATAAGATTTGCAAAATACCTGCTTATTAGATATGTGTAACGGTATTTCCCCTCTTTACTCTGTATTTTTACTTGTTGTATCACTGTTTGCTTCTGTTCTTGGTATTTTTCCAATCATGTCAACCTATCTGTACCATTACAATTTGGGGGGCCTGTCCGGGAATATATAACATATGCTACCTAAAGATTCATATATCTATAGAGAACCAAGTGAAACACAATGGCTAAGAATAAAAGTTAATTCCCAGACAGTATGTTCCACAGGGGCTGACGGGAACAGATTGGAATAGTTAATGGCTATCGCCGTTAAAAGCTGTAATGCATACAAAATGTACAGCTGGCGTAAGCGGGGCATGCCTTGTTAAAAAAACCTTCGTTTATCACCAGGTAATATCACGACAGCATAGAAAGGAAGCTGTGTAGGGTTTGTTTGTGAAATATTAGTCTCCATTCTAAAACATGGGAATCAAAACATATAACAAAAAATATTTACAGTTCAGACTAAGCAAGGAAATAGGTTGGGCATGGGGAATATGATGCATAAAAATGTTAGATATTTTCAAAATACAGCGAAAACAAAATATCGAAAATTTATGTACTACATTTGATCAAACGTATCGCTATACATTAGATGAGACTTGTGGTACTGGATGAAGTCGCTGCGATTAGAACCAGTGAGTTGACATGTTTAAAGCTTAGTAATGCGGCTTCTTTTGACATGCCAGCCAATACATTTGCCCTTTATTTCCATCGACTCATAGGTGTGATATGCAGTGACTCTTCAGTACAAAAGTAAGGTTATAATGTAATCCTTTCCGAAGCCATGAAAATTGCTTTTTTTCAACTTTAAATCCACGGCTTCCTCGATTATGAACCATATCTGTTTATGATAGTGTCGCAAAAACATTAAACATTGATCCATATTGATGATAGTCAACTGAACTTCATCCAACAGTAAGAAATGCAGTAAACGATCTAATGTTCGTAGCATTGATGATCTGATGTTCTGAAATTCATTTTGATGAGAACATTGTTTATGGAGAAGGATGGAAAATGTACAGCGTCCACGTGCGAGCTAGAAATTTAGGTGAAGCATTCCCATAATTTATGTGAAGCATCATTTTTGCAATACATTTGGAGGATTTTGTGAAGTAAAATAAACTAAAACAATGAGTTTCTTTGCAAACCACTTCTCACGTTGGTCCCAGTCCCCTTGAAAACATATGCCTATATGTTTATGCTTGTTACCATGTAATAAATCTGTCTACCTCTGCGAAACAGTGAATACCTGCAGCCTCGAGCAACACGACCCTTATTGGCGTCAAATTTACTTATTTCTCGCAACAATCGCTTCTTTCAAGAGAACTGGTAACGAGATTTATTGTTCTTAGGTGAGTTCAACTTATTTTTACAACTGGGGTACGCGACTGGATCCAGTTGTGTTTAGTTGCCATCAGCTAGGTTAAACTCTTTTAAATTACGCTCCCCTGACGTAACGCCGCCTATCTATTGCGAAGCGAAGTAACCTCTTTCTAGCCACGTACCTTAACGCAGAGATTTCGTAACAGAAGAGAGATTTCCAGAATTGATGATCACCGGTAATTGCATCCTAAGGTGTGTAATCTCTATTGGAGATCTTTAAAATAAATTTTAATAGAATTTATAAAGCGATGTTTATATTCTTAATCAAAATTACAAAAAGTCTATATTACACTTGAGGAAAGAAACGCTTTTCCCAAAGAAACAATAAAGAAGGTCGTTGATCACTATTTGACAAGCCTCTACTCGAGTGCTCATTACAGAACAATTTGAGCCACAATACACATCATTACGGAAACGTTTATAGAATGTCAAATAAGGATCATTGACAGAAATTGCATTAAAGAAGAATAGGTAGAGTGGGGAAGGTGTGAGTTAATGGGCAAATGACCCACAGGGTGAATGCCATGGTACACATAAAGGATGAGACAGCACTACTATTGTCCCAGTGTATTCAGTAACGGCTTCCAAATTGTAAACTTGGTACAAGAGACCGAAGAGAAAATGAAACAAATTCGTAACTCTTCAAAGACATTTGTTTTGTTTTAATGCCAATAGTGGGTTGACAGAGTTTTCTTTCGGTTTTCTTCGCTATTTGCGACGACTCTTTTTATTGCAGAATGAGAATGCTATCCTCAGAGGAAAATGTTGAGTGCCAATACGAGGCAAAGCCAGAAATACAATTATCAGATAAAATTCATATTTAAAAGGATAGTAAGAGAAAACTAGGTAATAGATTTATTTAGACAATCAATAATCCTCATGAAAATGAATATAATAGAGTAAGAACAACAACAAACAGGGACTAGGGGAAGACCTTCGAAAACACAAGAGTTTGTATAATGAAACTGTTCCCCAAACACTATCTAGTCAACTGCTCCGTTTCAGCGTATGTTTCAATTTTACTCCTGATAAAGAAGATCCTCCATATTATTAGAAATAAACAATGATTGTTCGTAGAATAATAAGTCAGAAATATCAGAGATGCGAATGTTGTACTATGTTACAAGATCTCCAATAAGCGATCTATTGAAACCCAATCGCCTGTACGTACACTAAATCTAAATTACTACCAGTCTCAGTACAGATAAACGAAGACGGAATCTACTAAAATATGCCTGAAGTCTTGCACTCAATGAATCTAGTACTTCACATTAGCGAGGAAATGTGAATACTTATCACGCTTGTCAACAACTAGAAATACGTCGAAGTTAAACTTCTATTTCCCCTCTGTGATTGCAACAATTATTCCTATGTCGCCGACAAAAAAGATGAGGCCTCCGATATAGGGTTAAAAATACAGAAAAATTATTTTTAAAAAGAGTCTACTTGTACTCTTTTATCTAAGAGCACACGAGGTAAGGATATTTAATATTGAAACGTAGAGATACCATGAAACAGAAAAAATCCTGTAGTGATAGGAGTAAAAGGAATTTTTATCAAATCAGGAATTTCCTGTTATCATAAAAATAGGCCGTTTCTTTACCAATTGGGATAGTGGTTACTAGTAGGTTTCATTCTTCTCTTTTTTCTAGTAGATATGTGAAAAGTTTATAAAACTCTATTAATAGCAGAAAGTATGAGGAAGTGGAGGGATTTAATATTATGATTTTTTGACATTCTTAGTGAATGACCCCTTATGCTGCTCTTTGAGACTAGACTTAACTTAATTATCATATCTTGATTGATAACTTACTTGTTATGACAACTTTTAGAAAATCGTTAACATAAATTACAGGAAGACAAAGCGTCATTAGTTATGATTCTAGCAAATATATGGTATACCATAACTAACATTTACCTCACTAATTCAATTGATTTGTGTAAGGCAGTTAAATAAAACTAATTAAACTACAATTTGAATGCATATTCAGCATTTTTGCCTCTGTTTACTTGGCTTTTCGCCGATACCAGTGGTTGAGCCAGCTAGTTTAAGACGTTTCTCAGAAAGCAAATATTTTCTGAGCTTCCTTCTGTCTGAAAAGCATAATGTGGCTGTTTCTACCATTGGTTTAATACCGTCCCTGCCTTTCCATAGCGTTGTATCATTGTAATGATGCTTGTATTGAGTGCAGCTGCATCTTATTTGACCTGCTGCATTGTACGATTGTTGCATAGAGTGGAACAACATCTTGTATATATCTATCCATGCTCTGGTAGGCTTAGAAACTCTAAATTCCAGTGCTATAATCGTATTTGTGATACCAACAAGCAATGAAAAATTATCTCGACTTCTACATTTTCTACCAGTGTTTCTTAATCAAAATCTGGGGGTTGATACTTAGGCTGTGGCGGGCGAGGAGGAATAACAGGTAGAGCTCGTTTCTTTGGAGGAACGTCTTTTATTTGAAATGCAGAGGGGTCAATGTATTTCTTAGTCCATTTATCATCAGAAAATTCATCAATAACTAACTCCGGGTCACTTGCACATTTCTTCGGAGGTATGAAAGATCCAGTGTACCTACTGTTAAGTGGAAGACAAAAATAAATGAAAGATAGTTGATGACAGTGAACAAAACCTCTACGATTACGTAATCCAATGCGATGATAATTAAAAGACGAACCTAGAGCAAATCTTTTCCAAAACAATTACTTTATATGTTCTCCATAAATATAGTTAAATTTAATAAGATACACAACGCAAACATTGGGTCAAATTCACTCCATAAACTGCACTACAAATAGAAACCATTGTCCTAATAAATAAAATGCTTTTTACTCTAATTTAAAATACATTCGACTATGATATATTTATGACTAAAAAAGTTATAATTCCCACGTTTTATTATTTGCAGACTGCCCCGCCCCTCCTCCAAATCATGATTGACAGAAACAATGTGAAGACACCCACCTCAGACCTGTACGCTTATGGTTCACTTTTAGGAGTTGAAGGCTCATGATCTACACAATATAGAATGATGCATACATTTTGATGGCCCTTAAGTAGTGCACGGTGAATATAAAATATCTGAGTCGTAAAGGCCACCAGAAGGTAAGACATTGGGAAGGCATACCAGTGTAGCTGGCAGGAGCCAAACAGGAATTCTGGGTAGGTTCTAGGTATAGAAGCAACTGCACACCTGATTAATGTACATGCGTAAAACTGCGAAAAACCACAGTAGGCTAAGTTTGGCATTAAAGAAGGATACAGCCTATTCTCTCTTTTGGGAATTACTGGGGGCGCCCGCCCCTAGGGTTGTGCGACCCTGGTAACATTTACACTGAATAGCATGCTTATGTTAAACTGAAATAGGAGGTAGTAAAAAGAATATGATTTCTCGGTTTAACATTGGTTCTTAGTAACCCTGCTACCCTGCTATGCAATGACAATGACTTGCTCGTGAGTAGTAATGCATTATACTGAAGCTGCTCGAATGTGAAGGGAAGGGGAAGAAGAGCTACGATTCATAGATTACTTTTTAATTATAGCAGGTTTTACAATATTGCAGTTTCATGCCATGATGTTATGTAGGTGGGGAAGCATGCTCGTTGCTAGAAAATACGGCCTTACTATAATAAGCTTCAATGCATAAAATTTATTCGATTATTTCACTGATCTCTCAAGACATAAAAAGGAGAATAAAAGAATTATGATCCATCTTCAAGCAACTCCCTGCTTTCTCTTAGTTTCATCTTTGTTTTAGTTTACTTTCCACTTCGTAGCCTCTAGATATTTACATCTTCATTGTCTTTAATTTTATGACAGGGCTTTAAAGTTGTAAATATTTGTACTTGTGTATTTCTAAGAGTTGAGACCAGTTGTATCAGTTATAACTAAATCGAAGAAAAATCTGCTGTGCATTTTTGGCCCACTCAGTCCTTTCAATAAAATGTAGATTAGCGGCAAGAAACATTGATTGTACATTGTAAATTTGATATTGATTCTTTTCATCCTATGTGTCAGGAACTCATTCTCTTAAAATTAGATATTCTGCGCAAGTCAAAGAATGTTCAGGAAAGAAACATGAAATATTTATACTGCGGTCTGTCTGCTTACATTTCAACAATGTCTGCAAGCGTGCTATGAATAAAAATAATATATTTTCATATAACTGATATTGGCCTGGGATATTGCCAATATTAAGCACGTTTTGTGGGTAGCGACATCTCATTTCACAACCTTGCTTGCAAAAGAGTTCTCATGATATGTTCCACAAGTACGACCATCTTTCAAACAAGGTTTTGAATTATTTGAGGTGCAATTTGTACTCTTTTTTTGTTTAAATAATAAGCGGTTACTTAAACCTTGTTTACATTAAAATATCCAATCCTTTCATTACAGGTTGTAATGGGAATAACAGACAATTCGTGTGTTGCTGCAATTCTGTCAACAACAATTTTTTCACGCCATTTTGTATCAGTTGCGTAATCTACCGTCAAGGAGTAGAAACCGTAAACGTAACAATGAGACAGATTCTTATACAGTGTGTTGATAAAACAGGGTCTGTGTACATTACAGACCAGGAAAAATTAAGGTAGAGGAAAGTGCCAAAGATACCTAATTCATTAGTATGTTCTAACTTAGGGATCATTCAGTTATGGCTATTGGAATGAGCTGGAGGCTTTAGGGTGCAGATATTGCTTTCCCAGTAAGCGGTGACAATGGATGGAAATTTAGGATAATAAATTATTTTGGATTTATACTCTTGTTCGAATTGGAAACATTAGAATGATACTTAAATACATAGAAATCACCATATAAAGTGCCAAATCGGAAGTAATACGTAATTTCAGCGGAGCAAATTTAGAGAAACATTATACACTTGGAATGTTTTTTCCTAATGCTTTGTCTTATGAAATAAATTCTTTCTTTTAATATTAAGGGGGTTATGTTTCTAGTATACTGTATAGTAAACTATCTAGCGTAGACTTTTGGTTCCTTTTAAAACCTCCAGCCCATCTCTATTAGATATAAATGAACGTCCCTAGGTCAAACTTCACAAGATTACAAGGAAATCATTTTTTAGAGCATTTCCAAGAATTTTAGTAAGAATTTGTTAATTTTTAACAAAACACCCACCCTTCTCTCTTCAAGTTCCTCTTTGATTGCTCGGTGATTTCCAGATTCATCAGGGATTGCGGAAACAAAATACATTCTCCATTTCATCCACTTTTTCCTAGTAACAGAAGTGAGAGGCCCAAAAATGCACTAGTCAGACTTTGCAGTTGACACTTACTACAGCATTTTGCTAACGAATTGTAAGAATCAACCTTGTGTAAATTTATAACTCTTTCGACATTTAATTTGTACCTAAACTCTGCCAAAATTGTGTTTAAGTACCCATATTTAAAATCAGAGTGTTTTGTTTTTTATCTATTTGAATTGAAATGTTTTTGGTAGTAACTGAGACATGAGCAAAACATTTGTAAAAAATTTGTAACAGCATAAATTTTGCCTTAAAACATACACAAGTAATATCAAATAAAGTAACTGTGGCAAATGAGAATTTATTAAAAACTAACAATACAACTTTAATAACCAAAGATGGCACCTTTAGTTATAAAGTGTTTCTTAACAAAGTAAACAAATCTCGTCTTCGTAATAACTGTTTCTTTCTTCCAGTAATCAAGGACGTTATTTTTTAGGCTTTTAAAGACTACATTTATTAAAATGGTAAAGTAAAAATTGTGTCACATTTGTCGCAATCTTCCTCATTCTTCTATGTATGTGAAGTAGGTCTATAATCAAATCAAATTGTTCGACCGCAGTCGAGGGCGACCCGAAGGCTAAATTTTCGTATGGCTTCTACCCGAAGGCAGGGAGGTTGCCACTCCTCTTCCTTGTATTTCCACAATCGGACCCCTGTATGAGCTGGTTCCCATTTGCCGACCCCGGAGGATGACCCGCTAGCTTGATGGCTAAGTTTACAAATTGGTGAAACACGTTAATTTTCAAATCGCACTGAATGGGATTTGAACCTAGAACCCTCGGCACTCAAAGCTGCAGATAGTACCACTGAGCCATCATACCGAAGAAAAAGGGGGGAAGTGATTTAATGCACATGTCATGTCATAGATGAACACCGTTTTCCCCTTCCTGTTGATCACGAGCAAATGTCTCTAATCTGCATGTATCACAAAATGTGTCCTAATTCTATAACATCCACTCCATGCAGCAGGTTTTATTAAATGTATCTTATATTCAATAAGATTCAGTCTCGCAATTTTTAGGCGAGTCGTCTAGACTGTTGATAGCAAAAAATCGTAATTACAAAACTTGTAGTTACTTCGAGACAGGAAATAGTAAGAAACACATACAAAGTACAATGTATTTATGTAGTATCCTTTCTGTGCCCGCCATATTCTCAAAAGTATGATAAAGGAAGTTTATCCCATAGTTCATGCCTTCTGTTAAAGGTCTACTTTGGATCCGCTTTGTTGATAGTGTAAACAGTAATCAACCGCATTTTTTATCTCTTTTTAAAGTTATAGTGATAAATATGTAATGATATCAAGGTTTCCAAATTTAAGACCTGACTCTGTTGAGGTGCATAAAACTGACAATAGCTAGAATAAATACCTTAACTCATCCGTCTCTCAACCGAAAATGAAAGGGAAAAGAAATCTGCTATCTGATTATAAATTATTTCGGTCAGGCAGATGAACAAAAGCAGCATGGACTTGAGGTATTCATGAAAGGGAGGCTGATGATCAATTTGATAGAGGCGAAAAGAGTGAGTGTGGCTGACTGTGGTGATGCTGATTGTTTATGGTAAGTTTTCATAGCTGTTTGCGTGTATGCTCTTCAGTGTAGCCACAGTGTGGAATAACAGTAAACTTTATGATGATTTGTCGAATAAAATGGAAGCGAATTGGTCAAAGGATGTTATAAAGATAGTTGTAATGGTCATGCTGAAAGCAAGCCAGACGGTTTTGCTGATTCAAATGGAGAATACGTAATTAAGAGAAGAAGTGATTGTAATAAAAGATGGCTGGCGTTTTGTTTTGCTGATAAAGAAAATTGTTGTGAATGACTTGTTTATATAGAAGAACGCAACGGTCAAATCAAGTGAAAGTGAAATTGATTTCTTTATGATAAGAGCAGCAGACAGGATGAGAGCTAAAAACGTTCAAGCAATACCAACGGAGTTCCAACGGAGTCTGTTGTATTGTTGAAAGAAACAGCGGAGAAAAATAGCCAGATATTGTGAAAATCTGGAGACTGAGGGGGAAAGAAAGAGAGGTTCTTGGTAAAGTTAGATGGATTTCCAAATAATTCTGATAAACATGATACCTTGGTCAGATACAGTGTGTACAATGTATGTACTTAAAAAGGAGCGTAAGAAGTTTGTGCAGTTAGCAGAGGGAAAAGACAGCAAGAAAAAACTTGCTGACAGAGCAGATGAGAGCAGGAAAATCTGACATGAAAAAGAGTTTTTCTAGAATCAGCTTAGATGAAAACTGATGAAAGCATAGGGGAGTACAGGAAGAGCAGAAAATTACAAAGAAACGGGAGGTACAAGTAATCAAGGCAGAAAATGGTTTGTAAGATCACAAGAGTCCATTTTTTAAAGCACAGGAAGATGAAGAAGGAAAAGCAGGACTTTTGTGATATGATTGAAGGTACATCTATCAATGATAAAAGTAGGAAGTTTATATTTAGGAGGTATTGGAAGATCACAATTAAAAATTAATGGATGAGGAAAATGAAAGACATTATCATTTAGAAACTGATGAAGTTGAAGGCTCTGTTAAGCAAGTGAACAATATGAAGAATGGCAAAGCCGATGAGCAATTAGCGATTCTTATTAGGCTGCTGATGGCATCAAAACATTTCCATTTATCTTGAAGAAAAAATGGATGCCCTATATGTTTTAACCCAAGTCTATAACAAAAAGATTGCTGTGTGAGTTCCTTTACATTGATGACTTGGTATTGATAAAGAAATTTATGAATCATTTGTAGAAAGCAATTTAAAGCATGAGAGATGTATTTATAAGGAAACGATTGAATAGAATATAGCAACGACTTAAGTGACTGGAGTTGAAAGGACAGTAGTCGTGAAATATAAAAATATATTCTTATGGTGTATGTTGAAGAAATGTAAGGACAAAACTTTGCTAAATGCGCATGTAGAAGATCCACGCAAGGTGTTATGGAGTGAAAGCGATTTTCTATTAGAGAAACATAAAGTTATAAGTTAAGTCTTAAGGGAAACCTGTAAGCTGATTCTGATTCTGATGAGCAGGTGTGTTATGGCTGGGAAAAGGAAGTTTCTTTTTGTTAGCTTGCTAATGACATGAACGCATGTAGAGAAAATCAGTTGGCAGTGCTGACTGGCTTTAGACTAGTATGGAAGATATTTACTAAGCACAAGGGCATCCTGGGTAGCAGAGCAAAAGAATTCCAGTTGGGTATTACACTCATTCAATACGCTTTGAAAGGCAATTATGCTATAATATGCAGCTGTTCTTCCCTCTCCTACTTTAAGTCTGTACCTTAATGGATGCGCTTTAATTGATTTGATCTTTCCTCACCACTTATTCCTCACCACCAGATATTTTAACAGTGACAGTGCATTAGGTAAACAATGCAAAAAATTCAAATTCCCACGAGTTTTCACAACATCTGGCTATCTATACACCCACAGTGTGTGGTTGCCTATAAAAGAATTAAACCTCCCAATTTTATTAATAAAGAATTGCTCGAGTTACAATGTTACACTTGTGTTCTAGGTTTGCCTCGCGGGTAAATATATTTATATCTGATTGTGTTGTTTTCTTACATATTAGATACCATCACCGAATTATGTCCTTGTTTTTGAGCAGACATTTGTTAATTTAACAATTCTGTGAAAAGCTACTAAAGGAGAATGCATGTCTTTCTGTTGATTATCTAAACTTTTGCAAAGAGAGGCATTGGAGTTTGCAGTAGTACGATCCACCAAATACAAATTCCATACAGACTGACACTAACCTTCGCAGAAAACTGAGAGTAGCCATTAAAGATGGAGGACTAAAGTTTCAAAAAGTACGAAGTACTTCAGGGCGTATAAAGAATGTACCACTTTACTGCTGAATGCCTAAGTAGATAAATAATCAATGTTTGGGAGGGTCTGACGTTTTGTTTTAAGAAATTACTAAGATCAACTCCATACGTATTATAAATGGTGAACTTACGATCAACAAAATCATACATACAAATATTGAAAGAATGACTTAAAAAATTAAGTCTAGAGAATGAATAGATATTGACCGTCTGGGTTGACACATTTTCGCACAACGTGTCTCGGCAGGTATTTAATTATTATTAATTGTATTTTAGCTTAAGAAACTCAGACCATACACTGTTGACCTTTTCTTTAGATATCCCCCTCTCTTAAAGTTTGTTTTCTCCCATGCTGCTGCATCAGGCTGCTTTTAAGTGTTGATGTTTTACGCCATCGAGATAGAGAAAATTAAACGCGACGTTCCATCTGCGGAAAGCGTAAAATCATTTTGGCTGTGAACTGGCAGAAGATAACTAAGTGAGATATTAAACTATGTTTCAGACCAAGAAATCTCTTAGGAAGACGTTAGTAAGGTACATTACTCACTAGAAGACATGAATTAAAATACCTGTGGCAATGTTGTCAGAAGAGGCAGATGGCTACAAAATGGGTAAATATGAAAAAGAAATGTGGAAAGGCTTTTTAGATATGATCGTGAAATTTACAAGGGGAGTATTATAAAGTAGTAGTTGCAAAATAAATTTAGAGGTGCGTAGCATGTTATGACGTAATAAAATGACCGAAAATAATATATGAAAGATGAGAGTGGTAATGGTAGAAGGAATAGACTTTTTAGAGTAAAGATTTGGCACTCGATCCAGAGCAAAATTAGTTTTATAAGTACCTTGGTTGTGAACCAGGAGATTACGTTAATATAGACCAAGGTATTGAAAGAGTAAAGAGAGAGAGAGAGAGAGATTCTATAGCGAATGAGGCAAGTACTTGAATTAAAGTAGTATCGACAGGACGTAATTGAGGTCATTTGATGCACAGTGATGCCATTAACAGGGTATATTATGAATATTAGACAAAAACCAGGGTATGTATTTAACCAGATTTCTTGTCAAACGTTTATATATTTAACATCAGTCTGTGTATCATTCTTTGAAGTCAAACTGCGTTTATTCTTTATGCTGGCTTAAAATAAATTGTGAATATTTGAAAAAAACATCAGTATTACCATATACACAGAGAATAGGCCAGTGAGTATATCATGTGTGGAAAGAATCGTGAAGGAGTCTGAAAGAAGACCAGTGATTTTTATGGAGAAACTAAAGTCGAAGCTGTGTATCATATCAAAGAATGTGCATAAAAACTGGCTGGAAGAGAAATCATCATGAAACTATGGGTCTTCTCTATGAAGAGACGCATGTATGAATCATGAGAAATGGAATTGTATGTTGACTTCAAGAAAACAACACAATCATTAATGGAGAGATTATAGTAGGAGGATGAAGGTGTGGATTGCAATGACTGAAAAAGAAAATATATTAGAAAAGGAATACATGGGAATAAATGAATAACATCAGAAGAAGATACAAATTGAAGTACACAAACTACCACATGGCAAGGAACACATGCAGTTAGATGCCAGCATTAATGTCATGAAAGTAGATGCAATAATCAACATGCAGGAGTAAATGATGGAAACGAGGACTTTGAAATAGATAGAAGAATAGACATAATGACAGAAGTTAGTAGATGTTCGTGTAAAGAGCATACAGAAGTCGGAAACTACATGGTGTCTGGATACTCTGGATATCTTAGCAGAAAAGAATATTTGAGAAGGCATAAAGCTCTGTCAAGATATCGAAAGTAGAGTGATGTAAGTTAACAATGAATAGCACTCAAGAAGGAACGCGGTATTAGCAGTGGAAAAGGATCCTTTTTTTAAAAGGAACCCTTTTGGATTTATTAGGGTCTTGAATTTTGAACATGAGTTTTCCTGACGAAAGATCACCGTATCCATGAGAACAAATCTAATATTCTCAGACATTATCGGGAAGAAGATTGGGATTGGTAGCATGAAATGAAAAGAATATTCAAAGAAAGAGAGAAAATAACTTGAATGTATACTAGTAATTAGCATGTTAGTTCCCAAAGAGAAGGTTGAGAAAGCAGGGGAAGTTTTCCAGCAATAATCAAATGCCTTGGAAGAGAAACATCAGAAGCAGCATTCCAAAGAGTTTATAAATGACAAGAAAAGACACGTAAAGGTGTTGCAAGAAATGCATCAAATGACATTGCTTGAAAGTGAAACTGTGTTGCGGAAACTAGTAGCTAGGATTAATCTAAGGGGAGGAATCCTTCCCATTAAATGTAAAGTTGCAGGTAAGGTATCAGCAAACATTGGTGATTCTCATCATGTCCTTTGTAATAGTTTAAACACATTGTGCCGATTGCTCACCTTTAATAACTTGATATTTTATTGAACTTCAATTAAGAGCCACAGTTTTAAACTCACAGTTGAAGAAAGACAGTAAATAAATGAAAGGTTATGTGTAAAAGGTACTTTTCAGTAACAGCATAAGTAATAATGATGATGATTATTATCAAGATCGTGATGTCAATAATTCTGTACTACCACTTACATAGATTTCCAATACAGCTTTACCAAAACAGTACATAGGGCTAGTTTTAAAACTAACAGCTA
>JAAAKL020005488.1:0-19238 GCA_010016065.2 Carybdea cf. marsupialis auct. non (Linnaeus, 1758)
TTGTAAGCAGTGCCAGATGAAGGAACGCAACGTTCCGAAAGCTCGCCATGAGCAAAGTCATAGTTTTATTGTAAATAAATATATATATATATATATATATACATATATCTTTATATTTAGTATATCGATTAAGGTAGAAATATAAGACCACGGCTTAATTTTTCTCCCTTTTTTCTTTTGTTTTCTAAAGGTTGTTTTTCTTACGAGTGAGTAACTAACATTGTCATGCCATTCAACTCTGTGGTGTTTTATTTCTATAAAAGAATGATAGAGATATATTCGTATCGAGGATCATTGCTAGTGAGAGAAATAAAAAACGTCCTTGTTAGATGCTTCAGGCTCTGAGCACATGGGTCCCTGAACGGCTCCATTAAACCCTTTGAATCATGCATGTACTGTTACCTGTTCAGTAAGAGTCATATTTAGAATGTACCTGCAAAGGAGGACCATTCTAAGCCAACAGGAATCATTTTGGTCTGGGGTTCTATTGATCCAAGACCGTTATGGCACACGGGTCATATCTGTCTAAGAATTCATACCTGTCTGAAACAGAACCAAAACTGACTATCTTCCTAGTTTCTTCTTTCAGTACTGAAGTGTAGTAGCATTAAAAGATTTAAAGAACTGGACGAGATTTATATTGTCAGACTACGTTTTGCGTCATCCTAGACTTGTGTAAAATTTTGTGGCGTGCTATTCTTACAAAGGACCTCACTATCAGATTTTTTGCAGTTTTCCTACGCATATCATGAGCTCTTTGGTCTCTCATTGACAGTGACTACATGTGAAGTTTTATTCCGCTATGCGTTCAGCCATCTAACGTTCAAGATAAAGGAGAAAATGGGCATTGCTGTCATTACTATTTGACTCATCGAATTGACAGAAGTCTTAAAATATTCTAAAAAAATATCAGCGTCTATTCTTTGATATAGGCAACAAGGTCTGTTACTCGTTAAGTCATATAGCATCATTGCTTAGGTTTGATAACAAACATTTCGCCAAAAGAAGCACCAGGGTAAGTTATCAGTTAAAATTATTTTTCATAGATAGATTTTGTTTGAGTAATGCAGTTTTTGAATAAGATTTTTTCGAAACATGAAAGTAAGTTTATAATTGTTTATTGTCTAATAGTCTTAACTGTGGCATTTCGTCATATATTTTAATGATTACATCATTACAATGCGGTCCAGTACTCTGTAGTTAATCCCGTGCCGGCCACCACTCTCCATTTCCCTGCAATGTGACTTTATTCGCATACCTTCATATGCCTCCTCTTTGTACTTCTTACAGGACCTTATGCTGGAATAACTGCATCCTCACTCTCAGTTGGAAAAATATTTGGAAGGTAGGATTCTTTGACATTCTATAGCTGATGATTTGTTGCTTCACGTGGTATGATGCACCAAGATGTAGCTGAAGCGCAGAGGATGGACCCCATTATAAAAGAGAGCAAAATTGTGCCACTGCATCAGACTCACAGTTAAGGAGGGCCACGAGGGTGGAGGGGGTGGAGGGCATTGCCATTTATATGCATAATCTATTGATTCTCGTATTATGTCAATAAGTGGCCTCACCCCCAAAATGTCGGACCAGACGGGGTTTGTAGGCATGACCTCGGAGGTACTAGACCGCTTCTGAATCAAGGGTGGTACCCAGGGAAGGTAGTTGATGGAAGAGTAGGTTTCTTTTCTTCGACACTACGTTGACGTGGCAGAGTTGGCCAAATCTGACTTTGAATAAGTATAATCCATTCACAGTTTCATCAAATTGGCAAATCTCTGATTCTGGTCAATGAGCAGGGAATATATTGTAGAACAAGTGGCCTGATTATGTATATGACATCTTGATGGTCGAAGGGATAGTTATAACGGCCTCAATGATTTTAACACAACGGTGGCATCTTCGTCTTTCTTTTGTAGTGCAGCAGACAAGTGCAGGTAAACTGAGTCCCAGCAGAGTCGCAACTCCATATTCCAGATGCAATTAGCAACAGTTGCACTCCCAACAATATCCGCTTCAGGATATTTTTCTTTCCAGTGGACATCTCCCCCCTGATCATTTGAGGAAGTCATTTTAGGGGGGTGGCATGCCCTAGTTGAAAAAAGAAAGGGTCAGAAACCACGTGCTCTACCAATTTGGTAGCTCTGGATACAAAATGATAGATGACACGTGAAAACAGTTACGGTTTAGAGCCACGTGGCATTGTAGGCAGTGGCATTAACTGGTTAATACAAATACTTTGAATAGACTCAATGGCAGGTTATATAGCAAAGGGAATACGACCATTTCTTTCTCAGGATACCTGAATCTCAAATAGGACTTTCCATACGGTTGAGGAGAATCTATTGCTGAAAACATTGCTCTTTCCATGGTGCTTCACTACGTTGTATGAATATTTGGCAGTATTTTTTCCGTTATTTCTGTCATGATGTGGGTGGAGCAGTTATTTCAGACGACTATAGTCCAAATAACAACCCTACAAAGTTTCATTTGCCAAGTGGGAGCTCTATGGGCCAAAGTAGGTAACCTGAAGTCTAAATAGGATTAAATAACTTGTTAGGCTTTTACTACAGTATTCAAAGGTCAACTTTTAGTGCTTTCATTTATGACTTCAGGCCATTGATAGCAGGGAAGGAATAAAACAAAGTCTAACAAATTTGACATAAGATTAAGGGGGGGTTGGGGGTTAGGCGTTTGGGTAGCATATTCTTAAGATCTTTAGACATCACTTTTACCTTCCTTGTGTAATGTTTCTGACTTCGTCACATTTTTTATCCATGTTTCTTCCAGTCTCATTGTAGGTTCACTTGCAGATCGAATAGGAAGAAGGAAAACAATGCTTTTAAGCATTTTCTGCTCAGCATTCTTTACGTTGATGTTTGGGTTTAATTGGAGTTACGGTTATGTAACAAGCATCAGATTCATACAAGGATTCGTAGATGGTATGGGAATGAAACACTTTCTTTGATTTACTGATTCCTAACTGGGTCTTGTATCACATCAGAAATTTGGGAAGTGTGAACACAAGTAGTTTCTACGGGGTCTCATCATCATCATCGACGGACGGATCATGGATGACCCGCAATGGTCCTACGCCAACAATTCCTGTCCTTCGCATTTCGGAGCAATCCAGCCATCGACATTCTCGCAATTTCTAGAATGTCATTTTCCAGCTTTCGCCGTGGTCTTCTTCGTCTTCGCGTTCCACTAAGCATGCCTGATAGGATGACGTTTCCGAGTCCGATATGTATATATATACATATACACGTTTCGATATGTATATATAAACGGGGTCGAAGAGGGTTTTATTGATGATTTCTTTATTTTGTACCCAGATGATCAAAGATTTTCATGTTTGGTAAGTCATATTTTGGCCTTAAGGTAGAGATTATGTGTAGCTTGGGGACAACTAAAATTCATTAACTTGTACAATATCTTGAAAGCTACTTATCACGTCCGCTAATTATGCAGAGGAAAAGTGTGACGTCACGATTTTGGAAATGTTTGAGTTATGGGAAAGAACCTCAATTTTCAGGTTGCCCTATTAGTGAGAACGTCTATGGCCAAAATTGAGAGTGTTGCCCTTTCCCAATACCGAGATATCCGCTGTCAAAGTTTTAGATCTCTCTAACAAAACCGTATTATTTGATGCTGGATCCTAACTTGAGGATCCAAGGAATTTTAACAGAGTTTTGACAAGAAACTTTGGAAATTCAAACGCCTCTACTTTAAGCACTATATACACTACAGGTCTGCTATTTTGGGAAACGCGCTATCCCAGGGTTGCCTTTAGATATCTGGAGTCAAGTCTTACTATTTCTAAAACTTTTGATTTGTGACGTCATCACTTTCCCTCCGTATTGGGAGAAATACTTTTACCTACCCTTAGCTTTATATGGAGGGGGCTGGCGTCTGAAGTTATGGATTTATGATTAAGAGGTTCAATAGAATCAGAAGAGTTCCCCCATTTGATGAAATGATGTCACATTTTAGTGAGTAAGTACCGTTTTCCAATTTTTTGTAGGTATTCTTCTTTTGTCGAGGACGATTGCTTCAGATATCTGTGATAGCTCAAATCAGGTACTGTGAATTGCAGAACCTTATGTTTGTTATAGTAGCTTGGACAACGGAGTCGAATCCCGAAACCTTACATCTGCAGATGAGAGTTCATAAAGCTTCGATACTCGCCACTTCGAATATTGTACTATGGAACTTTGCTAGGAAGTCTTTTAGTGACTTTTTAAAATAGCACAGTACATACTTCTGCATCGCTGAGTAGATTTTCACAGAATGTGGAGTATATTAGCGCGTACAATTAGCTGATCTACATTGAGGCTTCAGAGTTGTGCTCTTTTTTGTTGGAGAGAACTTTTGTCGCCTAGGGATAGAAGCCGAGCTAGACACTCGGCTTCAGTTGCATCCCTCTCAGTTAATGTTTTAAAACTTATAAATATCTCTTTTCATATTAAACGCAGTTGCATTTAAATGTTCATGAATGAAATATTGAAACTAGTATGATTTTGTTACGCCTAAAGTACAGTTGTGCACACATCCAATTACCAACAGCTAAGTCAGGTTTGTGCCATTCTGAGTCACGTTTACCAGAGATAAAATAGTAGAACGGATAGTGCACGAAATCATTTTTTGAAATATAAAGTCTTCATAGGATACGTAAAAGACTACTCGGTATGGCTATGGAGCATTTGCTGTTCGTAGCCATGACACCTACAGAGTTATGGTAAGATTGCTAAAGGAGTAATCTTAATTGTATAGGAACTTAGTCATGAACAATTCATCTTTAAGGGATTGCCAACTGAAGTTATGACATTTTACTTTCTTGTTTCGAAACTAGCGGGAAAAAGAGCTTCTTTCGAGAGTTTCAAGACTGCCTGAACGTCAAGGGATCCTCAGTCTTGAACCAAAATATCCAAGGATTGTTGCAAAAGGAAGAATGAGTATAGAATAAACTGTTACGAAACAGTAAAGTTAACATTCACTCCATCAGGGAATCTTTTCTGCACCTCTATATGAATTCCCGGGAAACCAAAGTCGGGGAATATCGTCCTATATGTGAGTATCGTATTAAGTAAAGTAAATGAGTGACGACCTATATTAAGATGATGGAGTATCAACACAGAGAGGACCTCAAGTGCGAACGTTGGAGACTATGTGGATCGAAAAATGCAAAAAGTTTCGTTTCGCGATCTTGTATTGGCCACTCTCTTCATTAATGCACTCAAACTTTTACACAAATGGTTCACAAAAAGCTTGAACTTCCCAAGACTGAGAACACAGAGATATTTTTTAAGAGACGTGAACTGCAAGTACCAAAATAGTGATCATGAAAATATTAGAGCTATGTTTTACGCAAATGGCTAAGAGCTTGTTAAGAAACTAAGAAGCTCTACCTACAACATGCCTGCACTTTTTAAGGTAATCGTAGCCATGAAACTGACGATAATTATGATGAAGAATTCCCAAGATCAAAACCATGTAAACCTGCGATTTTCAGTTGTCACCATGTATCCGGGCCAGATGTAACAGAACATCTCAAGGAGCTGCATGTTAGAAGTCTGAGGCAATATATGAGATCCCAAGTAGCATTTTAAAAGATTTTGAACACGATATGACTCCCATCCAGCCACCCCTCCACCCCCACCCCCACACACAAATCGCTGATTTACTCTTTTTTTCCCGTTGATCTTACTTACTTGATCGTAAATCGTCTATACAATCTACATCGAAGTATGAAAAAGTAATACTTATTTACAAAAACAGAGAGAGGTCTGACTCGACAAGTTACCGACAATTTCAGGCCAACCTGCTATATCTAAGATTATTGACCGTTATGTTTACAACTAATTGATCGAATTACTTATAACAATTTGGATTTCGAAAAGGAAGAAGAACAGATTCAACTTCTGTAGTGTCTCTCCACAAAATCCATGCCTCGAATGGGCAATGGGTTCCTCATACACACCCTTTTTGTCGATCTTAGTAAGGCATTTGACATCGTTACACACTTTGTAATACTTTGTAAAACTACACAGTTTCGGAATTACAGGGAATGAGCTTAACCGGTTTACATATTATCGTTTAAAAGGACGATGATGGTTAGCTATTGTGGTGTTAAGTGCAAAAAGGAAACATTATTATGTGGAGTGCCCCAGTGCTCAATACCGGGTCCTCTTTTTTTAATCGATTTTAAACAAAATTGCGTTTGTCGTGAGGCATTGCAAAGTTTTCATATATACAGTGTTGTCTGGACTCAAGGACAATGAGCTAATCTAAATGTAAACAGCGCCAAAACTGGAGCAATGCTCTTTCTCTCTGCATCAGGTCGAAGTATTCATATTGTGTACGTCACAAGTCAAATAAACAACAGATAGATACAAATACCTTGTAGTTTTATGTGATCCAGCAATCACCATGACATCACATTGCACAACACCAATAAAAACAGTGTCATGCCGACTTAAACTTCCCACGAAATTGCGACTCTTCCTACGTGAATTTGCTACCATCAATTTGCCTCTCATCTCTTCATTTTCATCAATTGTTGTCAATAATTGAAGTATTGGTACACAATATAGTATATATAATTGAGGGTCGAAGCTACACAATATTTGGGGAGGGGATAAAAGATGTGGGTTAGTATATTAGGGTGTGCATTCTAAACAGAGTTTAGGAACCAGTCTAGGGTTTGTGTCAAAATGAAATCAGTGATAATAAACAGTGATAAGTTTATCTGTTCCTTTCTTTTTTATAGGGTGTTGGTGTTGCGGTCGTTCAAGGAGCGTTTGCACTCGGATTAGTGATTGGTCCAACTATTGGAGGTACAAGTAGCAACTGTCCGTTTCCCAATGAGTGGAGTATGAAAGTGAAGGGATTGTTGCAATCCACACCCTGTCGCAATAGTAAAATATTCGATAACACTATTCCAAGTATTTAACATCAACAATTAATATATTTGCTAATGATAATAAGAACTTTTGATAATTGTGATAACATGTGAGTTGAAAATATTTGAAAGTAATCAATAAAAACCAGTCAACAGTATTCGAAAGTTATGTCCAAATATTTTATAGCATCCCGTATCAGTTTAAATCTGACAACAGCGGTTTCCGAGAAAGTCAAAATAATCATGGTGTTGTCAAAAGAAAATAATTATGTAGAAGAAACCACTAAATAACTGGCACGTTTTTCATGTACAGCATCAGTGTTGCCAGATTGGTCATGTGTCAAATCTCCCAAGTCCTGGGCTTAGGTCGCCCAAATGGCGCCCATAGCCGCCTTTTACGAAATTGATATCATTACCCTTACAAGGGCAGAGGAGCTCAGTCAGAGCCAATGGCCCTCCATGCACTACGCTAGGCAGTATTGGTGCAGTACGGGAATCGGCGATTGATCCTTAACCAGTGGACACCAGTAGATCTCGATATTACTTGTGGGTGCTGTGGTAATTCCAGTTGCAACCGACAGACTGCGGTGAAGCAAGCAATGGAAATCCACTTCACTATTCTTCCAAGAACAATTATGGAAAGTCATTTAGCAATGTTTGAAGCCGAACGGCGTGAATGGGGCCTTTTTGCACTGTGAAGGAGGCACCGCACAGTAGAGACTCTCATGCACGCCAGGTGGGGCCCGACCGTTATCAAGCGACTGTGCGTAACAGAGACAAAATCAGAATCGGCACATGGAACGTAAGGACGCTATACTGGAGTGGTAAATTGGAGAATGTTAAAATGGAAATGGTGAGACTGAATATCAACATGCTTGGAATCAGAGAGACAAGGTGAACAAACAACGGTGACTTTATGATAGATGATTTCAAAATGGTCTTTGCTGGATGAGAAAAGCATAAAAGAGGCGTAGGCCTGTTATTGGATCCGATTATGTCAAATTGTGTACTTGGATATTGGACAGTGAGGGGCAGGGTTAAAATACAAGGACATCCTGTCAACTTGGGCATCATAGTAGCATATGCACCAACAGGTGATAGCTCAGAAGAAGATACAGATTCCTTTTATCAATTCCTAGAGGATGCCAAATCCCAGTGTAAGTCGAATGAAATAAACATTATCATGGGTGACATCAATGCAAAGGTAGGATGTGATACTGGTAGCAAAGCAGTAGGACTGCACGGAATTGGTGAGAGAAATGAGCGCGGTGGGTTCATTGGTGCGAGTCACAATGATGGTCATAATGAACACATGGTTTAAAGGACACCCGAGAAGACTATGTACTTGGAAGAGTCCGCATAAGGAATCAGATTGACTTTACTACCATCAATAACAAATTTAAAAGAGCTGTAGCAGGTGCAAAAACGTACTCTGGGCAGATTGTGGGAGGGACCACATGCCTGTAGTAGCTTAATTTCAGAGCAAACTGAGGAAGAAAAGTCAGGTCGGTTAGGCTCTGGCTGTATCAAGGCCGAAGATGGGTCAATATTGTTTGAAAAGAAGGACATATTGAAGAGATCCGCAGAATATGTTGGAGATTTATTTCATGATGTAAGAGATATCATACGCACCTTCCCTGAGTCAGTGGAAAGTCCCAGTGTACTCCAATCGGAAATCAGAAATGCAATTAGGGCGATGAGAAAGAATAAAGCAGCTGGGCCAGATGGAGTGACCATAGAGATGATTAATACTTAAGAAGATTATGGGGTGGAAAAACAGACATGTGTCATCAATATAATTTGTGAAGACGGAAAATTTCCAGAGGATCTGAGTAAGTCAATATTCATTGTTCTTTCTAAGAAGCCTGATGCGGCAGACCGTGAAGCACATACAACTGTAAGTCTGATGAGCCATGTCACAAAAATTGTCCTCAAGATTTACTACGAAGAGCAAGGAGCAAGATGACATCTGAGATTGGAAGAGAGCAGTTCAGTTTCGTTGAAGATTCTGGAAGCAGAAACGCCATCTTTGCCCTAAGAATCCTAACCGAAAGAGCATTAGAAATGCAGATAGATGTGTGTACATGTGTTTCGTTAATTATGCAAAAACGTTTGATAAAGTTGAACACAAGGAGTTATTTGAAGATTTAAGTAAACTTGACCAGTTTGGTAAAGATATCCGCTTACAGGCAAGTCTATACTGGAATCAAACTGTATGTGTACGAAGGGACGGTGTGTGTAGCGAGTATAGAAAGATAGAGAGGGGAGTAAGACAGGGGTGTGTGATGTCCCCAAATCTTTTCAACTACTGCAGTGAATTGATCATCAGAAAACTGGATGAAGAGACAGGCTTGAAAATTGGCGGACAGTACATCACTAACTTAAGGTATGCTGATGATACAGTTTTACTGACCGAATCAGCAAAACATCTTCAGGAAATGATAGACATAGTAGTCAGAGAGAGTGGAAAAAAGAGATGATCTATTTATTGCAAAAAATGTATGGTTTTCTAAAAAAAGAACCACATACCGAATTGCAATGTAAAAGTGAAAGATCAAATAATCAAACAAGTGTCTGCATTTATTTACTTAGGAAGTACTATCACAGAGGTTGTGCAAAAGTGGAGTGCAAAATGCGCAATAGCGATTAATAAAAGGATTGCACTCTCTAAATCGGCATCTTCAAAGCTGGAAAACATCCTAAGAAAGAAATAGTTAGTACGCGGACTAGGTTGAAGATCATGAACTGCTATGCTAACCCTGTGCTGATGTATGCCAGTGACGCTTGGAGGATAACAGCAGTTATGAGAAAGCGTTTGGAGAGTTGTGAAATGTGGTTCTTGAGGCGAATGATGAGGATTTCTGGACAGACAAGATCACCAATGAAGATGTGTTGAAAAGGGCTGGTGTAGTTAGAAAGTTACTGTTCGAGGCAGATTTTTTGGATACGTTTTACGAAAGAGTGAGATGGGGAACTTAGTGTTAAGTGGAATGATCGAGGGGAAATTAAGCAGAGGAAGTCGACGAACACTTCGGTTGTCCAGTTTGAATGAGTGGATTGGATAAAGAGGTAGAAAGTATCATCAAGTGGCGCTATTTCAGATGGCTAAAGGAAGAGAGCAGTGGCATTCCTATTGCCTACTTCGTAAGATATGGCACTGAGAAGAAGAAGAACCCTTTCAACAGTTACAACTGTATGTCATAAAGCCTTGTTAAGGATGGCCATGAGGCCAGTGGCATTGTTTGCCTTTTGTTTAATGATGTGCTTTTGGTTGCACCACAGTGCATTGCAAGTTTAATATGTACCATGGGCACATATTATGCACTTTATATACTGTAATTGGCTACTGTGCAATGATATTTTAAACGGTTCTATCAGAAACCGGAGTGGATACAGATAGCCCAAAAAGTCAAAAGTCGCCGATTGGTAATTTTAGGTCGCCAAGGAGATTTGAATGTCACCCAATTAGCGACTCGTCGCCCTATATGGTAACACTGTACAGCATTTGTGATCAAGTCGGAAAGCCAAATATCAGTGACAAAGTATTCTAGATCAAGTTCAAATATCTAAATGTCTAATATCTATTAAAGTATGTGATATTACGCCAAATATTCGAAAATATTTCTTGTTGACTTAGGACTGCGATGGTCCCAGTGGGGTCGATCTACATTTCTTTATGTTTTAGATGGTAACCTGGCCAAGGAAAAATAGTCATGTGTGTTTTTATATAAGAATACAGTCCCTATTGGTCATAAAGTATTTGATCTTCAGCTAAAATCCGCTTGTGCTAGACAATTTAACGAAACAGTCCAGAAGATTTTTCAATTATTGGAATATAGTAGAGAAGAAAGACTTGCAATGTCCTGTTGAATGTTTCCAAAAACATATTATGGTATTATTAACTATCAGGGTACACTACCACTGCTGAAGTATGTATATTTACAGATATATAAAGTGTCAAAGGACTCACGTTTGTTTGCATGAAGCGTTGTTACTTTGGTCACAAAGTAAAGAATTCTTTTCTCTGTGTTATATTTGAAAGCCTGAAATACCTGAAAGGTGCTTCTGGCTGTTTCATTATTAGGTAGCAGCTTATTTGGTTTCTTCGAGCAGACAACCAGATTATTTGCATGCCGAAAGCAGAGCCGTGCCCAACGGGGGCTTGTCAAAAGTTTCATTCGATTTAAAATAAATTGCGAAGTTGCCGTGTGTGAAATACACCTACTAAAATGATTATTATCAGCGACGTCTTGTATATCTTTACGGATTACAATCCTATTTGTATTATTAAGGAAAAGTTATTGGGGTGCCATGCCCGGCTATCACCCCCAGGTATCCGATACTGCTGGACTGAAAAATTTGAAGGGAATATCATAATGTAGGTCATTGATTTAGCCCCCCACGCTCAAGTAAGCTCCCTTGGATAGCCTTTATGTCAAGTATATCGTTTACATTATGCCCCAACCCCCGAATAAGCAGACATGAGAAGAATTAAAGAGCAGATATTTAATAAAATTTCGTTTTTCTGGAATTACAACTCCCTTTCCCCCCATTTCATGATGGTTATCACCCCTGTTGAAAATGAGCACAAAAGACAGTATATGATTATATTACCAATCCATTAGAATCTTGAATTAACCCCATTTTGATTTTAGATGTTTTGAACAAGCCCCCACCTTCTCTACCTCGAAAGAAAATATGTCGTTTGCAAATAAGCTCTCCTGGGGCTAAATCTAGGTGTCACGGTATGCTCAAAGCACAAAGAATGTGATTTTGAACAGTAGGAGTAACTTGATGTTTTCCTCAATCATATTATACAAGATGTGAAGAATCTCCAATCATCTGGGACAATTTGAATTTTTTCGAAGACACCTAACATTAGAAAGACGAGGAAAGAATAGATTGACTCCTATGAACTACAAATCATCATAAAATAAAGAGCTACAAATAATTCAAGCCCCACAATTTTACGTCCGGTCGCAACAGAATGCTTTTTTTTAGTTTTTATGGTATAATCGGTTATAAATTTTCCTGCGGTGAGAATAGCACAGTTAAACACACTGAGGAAAAGTGAAATCTGATATCGAATTAGGAAGCTCTGAAAACATAAATTACTTTAAAGATTTGTATGAAATTTGGATAGGTTTACGTGTCTGGCAATAATCATGATCCACAGAATATGAACAAAAAGGCAGTGGCGACGTCACAGGGACTCCGGTAGTCTACTATCCCATTTCTCGAAAGAAACAATGTTGCAATTTGTCTAAATCCGACAAGAAAAGATTGAGAGAGAGAGGTAAAATGTCTTGATGACGTTCTTAATGTTCCCGTTATTCTATGGTTCAGAACCTAACACATGACCAAAAGATTTTTGCAAAAAGTAAGTAACACTTGCTTTCATCATTTTAATGTTCAATAGCATCATAGGGATACGTCTTTTGTTCAGAGCCTTGTGCTCCACATTCATTTATTGATAAGGGCAGGTATCGTAGCAGGGAACTAGAAACGTTTTTCCCCACCCCGTTCACAGCTGGTGCCGCCCCTTCAGGGGAGTTTCATATTAGTGTGGTTTCAATGGCTTTAATGAAATATGTCATCCATTTCGTACGTAAAGGGTGCTCTGAGATCAGATGATACTGCGTATTGAAATGGAAAATTTTTTATTTTATTCTCTTTGTCTGATTTTTAGGGTTTCTATCACTACTGCATGAACGTTCTCCCGATGTCGTTTCAGAAGGTAAATCATAAACTGGTCAAAATGTCGATGGTCACCTTTAAATGCTTTCGCAGTTGTAATCCGTACTACCACACTGCATTTTATTATTGCCAACTGCTGACCAATGTTACTGTAGTTTGTAAATGTTTGTACAGGGGTGGCGCTTTTCATGGAAAACAACAGATACACTGGCGTAAATGTAAGGGATAAGGACGTCCCCTGATGACCTGTAGCAACGATATGCTGCATTCAAAGCATAGCTACGTTAATAACAGGTGATTTTGTTAGATAATAACATAAGATATAGATTACTTTGTACTTTAAACCGATTTAGACTGGATTAATATAAGATTCCTAGGACAGGGGGGGGGTGGGGTAGATGCCCGTTTGTATAATTGTGCGTATAACTCCAGGAATATTTGTTTCTGAGATATGACGATTCATCGTTAAGCTAAAGAAAGATATTAAGATTATTGTAGCATGACGTCATATCGTCACGTGATATCCAAAATGATGAGAAGTACCTAAACACCATTCGAAAGTCCATTACCAGGACGGCATTAAATAGCGCAGATATCAGGAGAATATAGGACTGCGGGCCAACTAAACCCTCCAGTTTAGATAGGGTTAAAGAAAACACCTTTTCTACCAGTTTTACGTTAATTTACTGTGTTTACAAAAGGGAAGGTTTGAAAGGGTATGTAACGAGATTTTGTTTAGGACGCAGCTTGCTTTATGAAGAGATGTCGTGTAATCAGTATATAAACAAGACAGGATTTTGCTATCACCTGTACATAGGAGTTATTGTGTTTAGAAAGATACCTGAAAGACAGGAGAGGAAACCCAGTCTCGAAAGGCACATTTTGAAAGCGGCTGTTCTCTACGACCATGTAAGAACTTGCATCATGTTTTTACAGAGCAAAGCGTCGAGGTGTAGTTGGCAGTTAATGCGGCTTCTATTCGAAAGGATAGCTTGTCAACTCCTCCGAGGGGTCATCAGTTCATTTTGTGTTACTATGCAGGAAATTGTTATGTCACTGGTTCTTGTTACCAGATCAGAAGATGGCCACGTATTTCCTAGCTGCAAGGCAAATTATGCCAGGCTGGAAATATCTTGGGACAAAGCACACCATTGATGTAGATTAACGTAGGGTACTTGACAGATCGATACGTGTTCTAACCTTGTATGTAATATCCCTTTTTGGACAGTTTTTATCCCCTCACGCACAGATAAACCATGTTGCTGGAATGTGCAAAACATGTGGACAGTGCAAGTTTGTTTTTTCCTTGCAGTGTATTCTCTTTTCATTTCATATCATATGGAAACATTACGTTCTGCACTGGTGAAAGCAATGTAACATTAAGTGTTAAGACTAATTTTCAAAGTTTTATGCAATATCTGTGGTGGTTTTCAGTAAAGATTTGTGGGAAATGTCGGGAATTCCAGTGTCTGTGCAACGTTGTGTACATGTTGATCGAGTTAACAATCTATGATTGTTAGTCTGCAGTCAGTTTGATAGCCCTTTTGGGCTACTTAAGTAACGCGGGGTTTGATATGTTTGCAGAACTCCCCCTCCAACCATATACAAAGTTTTGTAACAAACATTCTTACTCTCAACCTCCTTAATACTACTACGTAAGCACATAACCATCCCTAACGCTGAGGGCACACGAAGCTGCACGGTAACTTGTGAGTTGCAACGAACCAATCCAAATAAAGATCAACAGTCACATGACATCAATGAAAACACAATTGTCAGGTCATCGTCGCTTCATTAACTGCTGCTACTGACTTCTTGACTTAATTGCGTACTCCAGAGAGCCTCGCCACATTCTTCCTGATGCAATCCTGCCACTTCTCTCTGCTTTGACATATCCTTTAAGCTGTCAGTATCGGCAGCTTAGTGTCACATCTTAGTTGGTGAGACCAACGCTTTGGGGGCCTTCCTTTTGGGTGCTTGCAAGTGAAGTCATCCTCATAAGAAGCTCTTACGTTGCAACAACAACATCCCAATGTCACTGAAGACTAGGCTTTACAACGCTTTAATCATACCAATAGCAATTTATGACAGCGAGACTTGGACAATCCTTGCGGAGGATGAAAGAAGACTAATTGCTTTCGAAATGAGGTGTCTCAGGAACATACTTGGAGTTACACTATACGATCGTGTCGTACTTGTCATTGAGATGACCATCACAGACATAATTTGCAAGAAGCGAATGAAATGGTTCGGCAACATCATCCGTTTGCCAAACTCTTGCGCTGCTACGAGACGTCTTTTTTTGTTTTCAATATGAAAAAAGGTTTAATATGATCTGATTGGTTTCGTTGCTGATCATTGTGTGCATAGCTCCAAAATCTTGTGTTTTAAATCTTGGTTGGTAGAGGCGTGTTTCACATACACGTGTTTGTAGTTAACTGCAAATCAACCTTGAAAGATAGTTACTGTGTAGCTTAGTTTGACATCAGCTTTAGTGTTTGAAATCGCCTCCTATGTTAATTTGTTATTTCAACTGACGTAATATATTCATATGTTTAATTTCAGATTCTATATTTGGTATCTACCCCTATTTGCTACCAAATCTAATTGTGTCCATACTCCTCTTCAGTAGCTTGTGCTTCTGCTACTTTTGTCTGCCGGAGACATTACCAAGGTAACCACTTTCGATGACTGAGGCCAGTGATTTGCAAAGTATTTAGTTATGACAGCTTGTAACGTTAAGACCTTCCTCATGAATTCCTAGATATACGACCAAGCTTAGCTGTAAATCCTGCTGCTGCACGTAAAAACCCATGTTTTCATATACATACAGAATATGGTCGTAGTCAGACAGTGTAGAGTGGAGAAGGATATCAACACTCTTGTGTGCCCTTATGTTATATATATGGTTAGGGTACCGTCATATCTCCCTATTTATCCAAGGCCTTTAACAAGTAATGATACCCCTGGTTGCTGCATACTCTCAGCTAGTGTTATTGATTGAATGGTCATCCTTTTTATAATTATAGTGTTTTACCTTAAACAGTGTTACCTTATCTAAGATTTCCTTCTATGCTGGTGTTTCTCAAGGCTCTTTTCTCAGATCAATTCTTTTTCCGACCTACTTGACAAGGCTAATGTTCCTCAATTCCTCCATATTTGTAATGATGTTCCACTCTTGTTATTTTACCAACACTCCCTACCACATGGAACCGGCATTTTGCTGCGACTATCTGTACAGTTTAACTGTTTTGGAAATAAGTCTCCATAATGACTGCGTCTCTCGCTGATCACTTATTGCAATTGCGGCGGAAAGCAAATTTCAGTTAATCTTTTACGGCTATATAAGACCTTCCTATTGTTTAGAAATTTTTACGCTAATTTGCACATCCAATGGGAAGGTTCTGTAAAACAGTGATGCAATCAAAGAAATAATTCTGTGGACGTCGACTGCCCTTAAAGATACTTGGAAACACTTGAACTGGAGACGAGGTCGCAGTCAAGCGACTGATGATCTATTGCAAGCCAGGCTTATCAAACGATATTACGGTTACCACGGTAATACCCTCTAGCGTAGTGAGTGTTACGGTAGCTGTATGTATTTGTTACGACCACATCCTGTGAAACGTACCATAAGAGTAACCAGCGGGGAATGGCAGGGGGTCATGCCCCTCCAGCAAGTTTCAATTTCTTTGTTTTCTTATTTTAGCTGTTCAGTTTCTCACCGAAAGTACTTGCACTGAACTTTTTTTGTGACAATCCCGCCCCCTCCTCTATTTCTGGTGGTTACGCCATTGCATACTGTATGGTTTCTTTTTCCTTTTGTAGCATGCAATCCAAAGTTACAGAGAAAACTCATTTACTCACCGCTACAAAAAAGGAAAAAGTGTCAGCTGCAGTTGTGGACCCGAAAGACCATGACTCAGAGATTGATCACAGTGACAAAACTCGTAGCACTCAGAGTCATCTACAGTCCCTTGATACTGCAAACGGAGCAATAGATGGAAACAAGGATTCACGTCAACAAATATTTCAAGTTGACGACGAAAAATTAACAGTGTCAATACGTAGGGGAGAGACCAATCAATCGTATTGCTGCGGATGCTGTCCTACAGATTGGAGAAGTAAAAAATCGTCAATTTTGTACTTGATCAGGTAAAACGACAAATAGGAATGTCGATGCAGGTTTTACTTAGGGAGGAGAGGATTGATTGTCCAACTTCCCCAGGGGTAAAAAGGTTGTATTATAAACTGGCGAAGGCTGTATTGATATTTGAGTGCTTGTTTGAAGCAATTGTTACACCATGGCGAGGGGGAGAGATGATAATAGGAGAAAGCTGTGTTATAAACAATAAGTGAAAGAGAAAAGAAAGTGGCTAGGACATACCTTAGATATACAAGTCTCCTGAAGGGAAGCCCAGGATAGCACGAAACAGTAAATCCAGTTTTGTACATAAGAGCTTTTCACCTGGCATTTCTCTGAGTGGAAAACGAAAAAGAAAAAACGAAATTGATACCCAATTATGAATTTAAAATATCTTATGGATATTTTGACTGACTGATCGTTGTCGTGTTTGTGACCAATCAGAGTCTGTTAGAACATCGTTGTAGAAATTTCGTCCTTGCCTTGTCATATTCCATTCTAACTATGTCGTACACCCGGAGGAGTGTCAGATGAAAAGTGTACAAGTACAAAAGTACACAAAAACTTTGTTGCTTGGTGTTTTATTAACGTTTTGTACCAAAAATTAACATTCTGGGAATAGTTACAAAAGAGAATTTGACAGTTCAAGAATTGGAGTTAAGATTCAACGGGAAAGTATGTCCATAGAGGATGAAAGTTCTCTGTACAATGCACATAATTATTTCAAGTTTCATCCTTTTTACAATAGCGATTTTCAAAGCGATTCTTCAGATAGGTATTGATGGATTCTCCCGATAGGTATTGATGGATTCTCCCGTCGATGCCGACGTATGAGAGCTCAACTGATCGATCAGTTGCGCAACCTACTCTGTGAACTAGAGTGAAAGTGGCTGAGTAGACCACAGTCACTTGTACCCTTCACGTGTTCCTCAAGCATGTTCAGCGTGACACACGTGTGACAAGGCTAAGGTATCCAAACTCAGGTACAATCCGTCCGACGGGCTTCTTGTGTTTCCGTCTCCCCAATAACTCTCGCATGGACTGGGTGGGACCCGTGACTATGGTAAAGAGAAGTTGTCAAAGGTTCCCAGCGCTGGAATCGAACCCGGGTTGGGGGTCTTCAAAGCAAGCTTTTAGACCACACGCCCCACACGCCCACGCCTGAGATAGGTAAACAGCCCAATAACTTGATCCACGATAGCAAGGATGTAAAGTCAGTAAAAGAGACATACTTGCAATACTTTTTTTATTAGAACTTTCCGTTAGAATTTACTTTTGACACACCCGTAGACACTTGTTTAGATGACTTCGAAGAAGCGGAAATACATATGGATCATACGAGTTTCACAACAGAACTTATAAACACAGGAAAGTAAGGAAAGGAGGTTACGATAAAAAAGGAACAGATAACTATCGCAAACAAATATAAACGGGTGGGTTGGCAGGAGCTGACTAATAGCGGATTTGTTTGGAGAATGGGGGGTATGAAGGCAAATTTTGAGTTGTCAGAAAGGGTGTGATTATTGCTTCATTCGATTTAAGAATGGATCTTATGATTCAGATGAGTGTTAAATAGACAATTAAGTGCTGTTATTGAAGTTGTTTCGTCTTGACTAGTGATGTTTAGCAAATTTTTATGTATTGTATACGATTGTCTACTTTTGTAGTAACATTATCAGAAAGGTGACCGTTCTCCTTCCCATAAGTGTGCGTCACCGTGGGCAAGACATTACGATTGAGTACAATTTTAAGTTCAGGAATTAACATCGTTTCGTGAATCAGCAGTTGACTACCACAAAATCTTTGACAGTTATCAAAGGAACCCTGGTGTCCCGTCGACTGAAGTTTTTCATCACACTAGACGAGGTTTCTGTCCTACGATTATTTTCAGTTAGAGCAGATTGTCTAAGGTGCCCAGAGGCATGGAAGCAAGTGGTGCCTGGCAGCATTTACGTAGAGAGCAAGATGCACTTTAGTTTATACAAGATATCCGGCCATGTCAGTCAGGAAACCCTGCCGTTGTGACGTAAAAGATTGGAATGCAACGACTGTGCTTTAAGATGAGGCTGACGTACATTAAGGGCAGCACTCGTTTAAAAAGCTCTAATTACTTTTTTATTTGTTCATGGGGACCAATGCATTCGATCAAAGTTTTGATTGGTTCTGCAATTTTTTGCAAATAGAAAGTAGATAATAGTGTGGTCTTTTTACAGTTTAGGTAATCATTTCCTATGCTTGCGACGCTAATTACATTACAAATACCCGAAGAAAAATTGACCCATTTACAGTGAACCATGTCCGAAAAGTTTGTTGATGGTACAGAATAATAAAACTGCCCGAAGTAGCGAATTCATTTTGTACTTAAAAGCTTGTTTCGACTGACACTCCTCATAGTACAATTCGTTAGAAAATAACCGAGAAGGGAATCAACGAAATTATTTACCCAACTGTGTTTTACAAGGTAGCCAATCAGAATTCTGACTGCCAGATTGGTGT
>JAAAKL020005489.1:0-19236 GCA_010016065.2 Carybdea cf. marsupialis auct. non (Linnaeus, 1758)
ATTTATCATCATCATTGTTTTTATCATCATCATTATTTTTATCACCACCATTATTTTTATCATCATCATTATTTTCATCATCATCATTATTTTTATCATCATCGTTATTATTTATTGGCGTTATTTAAACAACACCCTACCGACTCGTAAAAATCAACATTTAAGGAAAAGATGCCAGAGTAATAAATGCCTCTCTTGCCAGAATCCGTAAAACTTGCACTATGTTGCATCAGGATGTAAAGTTCATCTGATTGAAGGACGCTACAATTGGCATCATGACTTGATTTTCTACCTAATCGCGGATTTCTTTTCATGTTTGACAGAATTGGTTCTCCTTTGGTAAGTGCTGGTTTTTGCCATGCCAATCTTTTTCTTTATTTCGGCCTAGCATTTGCAATCTTCAGTAATCACGATTCCAAGATAGGTGTACTGTTGTACCTGTTTGATATTTCAATTTCCCAATCGAATGTTGGCATCAGTTCTTCTCTTTTCTTTCAGGCATCTACTTCCTCAATTGTGTTGTTTTCTCTTTCCTCCTCTTTCAATTGTCTGTGATCACTTGGTCCAATTGTTGATATTTCACTCGGTCTGATAGTTTACATCTCTTTTTTCACCTATCTTTTGACTGGTAAAAGAAAGTCATTAAACTCAGAAACGTTTAGCCTTAGAAATGAGGAATCAAGGAAAGTTATGACTGTGGCTTAGAAGGGTTTCGTGGGTCAGATAATTACCTATTCTTAAACTGAACTTTTGCAATTGCTCACAATTGTTGTTTTATAAAGTATCTTCCGAAGCCGGGCATCGGTTGGTTTTGAGGCTCACTAAAAGGTATGTTAAAACAAAATCCAGCGCACATTTCTTGTTTGTTTGATAAATGAATAGTCAGAGAGATCATTCCTTTTGTCAACGGTAAAAATAAGGGCCACTGTTTGTAACTTTGATGTCGAATTGGGGAGCCCCAAATAGAAGTCCCCAGAGTCTGCGTACCAACTTCAAAATCGGAGTAGATCAGTCCCTGAGACTACAGCTGTTATTTTTTTTTGTTTTAGCACCGGAAGGAACGTACCCTCGTGGAGTCAGAGACGTTTTCCGACAAACGGTAAGATCCTCTTTAAACTGTTATCTGAACAAGAGCGGCATTGGCTATAGAACAACAGTTGTGTTAAAAAATGCAAAGCAGAAGGGAAGTGCTTATATGAAAGCTGGTATTTTACATTCAGAATATGACTGTATGGAGATGATAGGGCGAAAGCTTTGTAGCGAGACACAAGATATTATGCCAGTAATGGCAGCGAAGGTGTTGATGGCAATAAGTTATTTATGCGTAGAAGAATGATTGCGCTTTGTGTGTATTTTATTTACAAGGAAAAGAAGTGCTTAGGTGCACTGATTCTTAAGCAAAAGAGTCCCATATGTTATGAAGTTATGATAAGTTCGGAAATAAGACACCAATTCTAAGCCACTCTTTGCAACGATATCAAGCCAATGTTTTGAAAATCATCGTTTTTCTTTCTTCCAGGTAAAAGAAGAAGGTGCACTTGCCTTGTTTAAGGGTGCATCACCGGTACTGGTTAGAGCTTTCCCAGCAAATGCGGTAAGAATGTTCCCTGTTTAGCTACCTGTTAATGAGCTAATAACTTTATACTAGTAATTTCTATTGGAGTAACCTTACGTTCTATGGAAAGCGTTCTCTTTTTCATCCTCCCGTAAATCATTGCTCTTCAGGGTCATTTTTCACGTCAAGCACTCATCAGGATGATAGTTCCTTACCATCGTCGTGATTGTGCCCGTTGTCGTTTTCGTGGTCGTCATCAGCAGCAGCAGCATAATCCTCATCATTTTTATCATCATAGTTGTCGTCGTCGTCGTCATTATTAACAACATCTGCATAATCATCATCTGCATAATCATCATCATCATCATCATTGTAAACAGCAACAAAAACAGCGACAGCACGATGGTCATCATCATCATCTTCATTTAAGACAGTGTCAGCTACAACAACAAGATTATCATCATCCAAAACAACAACATTATCATCAGCACAATGAACATCATCATTATTATCAGCATAGCAAAAACGGCACGATGATTTTGATCATCTTTATTACGTCACTTCACTATTTATCATATTCATCAAGCAGCAACAAGCAGCAACAAGCAGCAACAACATCATCGACGTCATCAACGTCGTCATCGTCGTCATCGTTATCAACTACAACAATAAGCCCATCATCATCATCATCAAGGAGAACAACAACAAACATTATCATCATTATGTTCATGATTGTCGTCATCATCATCATCATCTGTATCATCATCATTATCATCATCATCATCATCATCATTATCATCATCATCATTATCATCATCATCATCATTATCATCATCATCATCATCATCATCAAGAACAACTACAAACATCATCATCATTATCTTCATGATTGTCGTCAATATCGGGACCATTAACAGCAGCATTGCAAGGTCATCATCTTGAACGTAAAGTGAGATATTGACTTCGTAGCAATTCAGTTCATCATTGTTATCTCTTGTTATCTTGATTTATTGTTATGGTTGCTGACTCTTTTACTTGCTCATCCTCGTACAGCTGTCTTGTTGACATTGGAAGTAGTCTTCTGAACACTCATGCAATTAGCTGATCGTTAGATCTTAGAACGAAAGTATGAGAACTTGTGCCAGCTTGAATACAAGCAAAATATACTAGGTTACGACCTGAACGATCAAAGTACTGTTATGTATTGGATTTTTATGAAAATACATAAGGTACAAAGATTTAAACTTTGTCTTCGAATTCATCTATTGGAGACGCAGGCAAGGATTGCCAATTTTGACACCTTCCAAGTTCTTGTATTAGACATTAAATTTTATGTTCCCTTGACGGTACATCCTCTTACAGGCTTGAATTTCTTGTGGTTGTTTTTATTGATTATTTATCTTCGTCTATCCATTCGCAGGCCTGCTTCCTCGGCTTTGAAATCGCCATGCGCGTACTGGATTGGCTTGCACCGAATTGGTAGCACTGATCGATTTTAAGGACTTATAATGCAATGTCTGTCTCAAATGTCCCTCTTCAGAGTTCATGAAGAGGCTCATGCTAAGTGACAGGCGAATGGAGGGAGTGTCATACTAACGCTCTGATAATTGTGTATTTTTGGATTGGTGGAATTGTTTTGTGAACTATGTATGACATTTTTGAGTCCTTTGGATTAAAAGTGTGAGGTATCTCAGTATATTTTTCCTTCTCATTTGGAGGGATGCGCTGGGAAAGTATGACGTCACGATTTCGAAAATTTTTGAATTATGGAAAAAATACTCAATTTTCATATTCCCTTATTAGTAAGAACGTCAATAGCCAAAATTGAAAGTGTTACCCTTTTCCAATATCGAGAGATCTGCTTTCAAAGTTCTAAATCTTTCTAACCAAACCTTATCATTTGATGCTGTTCCAGCGCAAGGAACCAAGGAATATCAACAGAGTTTTGACCAGAGAAATTATAAATTTAAGCGCCTCTAGTTTAAACACTATATACACTTTAGGTCTGGTATTTTGGGGGACAACCTATTCCATGGTTGACTTTAGATATCTCAAGTCAAATCTTACTATTTCCAAATGTTTTAATTTGTGACGTCATCACATTCCCTGCACATCGAAGTGATCGTTGTTTCCAATTCAAGAAAAAACATGAATACGGTTCTTTCAGGTTAGCGATGTTAGCCTCGATGTAGCCGCAGCTTATGTCATCGCAAGTTTCAATGGTAGGGCTGTTCGGATAAACAGCGACCATTGCTAACACGGTCGACTTCTCCTTGTTTACTGTTGACGAACTTTGTAAGTTTTTGAAAACAAGGTGGAGTTTCCGATATCAATATTTATACACTTTGTCTAAAGAACCAGAGGAACTGTGAAGAAATCAACCTCACTATTCGTATGTAGCCTCTCTATCATAGCAGTGAAAAAGAGGACTGTTGTAACCCGAAACAGCCGTATTGAGTTGACGGAGTATCTAAAAATGAAGGAGGGTGGGAGCAGAGCGCACCTGATTTAATCAATTAGGCTTCTTTCCACCAGATAAGATGATTGATGTGCAACATAACAACCTGAAAGCGCCCGTACGGCTTAACTTAAAATGCCCACGACTCTCTTGCGTATTTATCTCTTGCTATTGCTTCAGCAAGTTTACCTAACCACGTCATAAGCCATTTTGTCCGCAATCGAATTTGACAGTGATTACGTTTGATTGGCCCAGGGGGCTATTCTATGGACAATCTTGGTTCTCACGAGCCGTGGTTGTAAAGAAGATACGACTCTTATGTGCAGTGAAATTCATTTTGTACTTTGTCTTGTAGTATTATTTGTTGGTACACTATCATTTAAGAATGGTCAGTGTAGGCATCAGTATTTCAAATTTTGATTTCAAACGCTTAATCGATCGCTTACAGTAATCGATGTTTGATCGAGAAAAGATGATCTGACATAACTAAACATGTTTATTGTCATAGTAGCCACAATCAGCGTCTGAGGGACGAGCAAAGTAATTTAGTAGGTAATTGGTAGACAAGGACTGCTTAATACTTATGCTTCTATTTATAGAGTTTTTTTGCTATACGTGTCTTTATTTGGGGTCAACAGTGACCAAGAATGAATTTCATAGTTACAACTTGTGGATATTGTCAGGATAAAAGAAATATAATGCATCATTTTGATTGGTTCCAATACAGAGAATTCTGTTTCGTTCTAACCTATATATTTGAGTCTGAGAAGTCCAAAGACCATTCTGACGTCACACTGTCAGCACTTATGGGTGTGGTGGGGTGGGGGTGGGAGAAATGTATTATCAAGATGCACGAGTCAACAATAGCTGGCTGCATATTAAGAGATCATTCATTAACTGTGTAACAAGGTGTGGTAAGAATGCGGACAGTTAAAGATCTTTTTTGTGTGAAAGATGTAAATTTGCCGACGGGTGGTAATCATTAGGGGCCTAGATTTTCTTTATTTCTGGTCGTTTATTTTCTAAATGACCTTTTGAAGCCATAAGACATGCCCCCAAAAGCTTGTTTAGTTTGCCTTACAGCCCGTTCGCTATGGCTGGCTTCGTCAAGTTTACTCATACGTAGTCGCTTCTGTCTAAATTACCATCTTTTCCTATTGCTAATTTCGTGCAACGGTCAGTGAAGTATTCTGATTGTAAGTCATTTCATGTGCCGTTAGTTCCACATTACGTTTGACGTCGACCAAGTGAAGTATTATAGAGCTTGATTATGTAAATGTTCCGTATTGTTGGCCACGATTCATACACAAGAGCGAATTTTTTGATAGCCGAGTGAAATATCCTTTTTGGTGTAGATAACTATTTTCTGCTTAGGTTTGGTATTTAATATAGCAACGTGTATTTCTATCACATGTTACTTGAGTCTTGAGGATTATAATGTACTAGTGATAAAGCAAGAAACGGTCGTTACTTAATGATCGAGTAAGTAGGCGCGGGAAATAAAAATGGCAGTCTTTGATTTGCTGAAAAAGCCCAGACTTCCCTCATCTATTTAACTCCCCTTAGCCGTGATTTTCGTTGAACGGGCATAGTCTTCGAAACATTTGATAAATAGCGTCTTTTTCTCTTGTAATTCTTTACAGAGATTTAATGTCAACAGACGTTTCAGAACCAAATACCGCATGTGCGCGTTCACGGAATTTAAGATCCAGAGGGCGCTTACTTGAGAGCTGTGAGTATTTGAAAGTGGTGCTCCAAGAAGGGTTATGCTTATTTAGGAAAAGCTCTTCTAAGTCGAGTATTTATGATAGAGCAGTTCAAACAGAAATTTTGTCAAGTGTAACCTTGATTGATCCGAATCACATAGTGCTCAGTATGTTGTCAGAAACAATATAGGGCATGAATGCGTCTAACATTCAGATTTTTGTAAAGAATTCCTACAAAAGCGTGCAGAATATGGGGAACATCTACACACACCACGCCGTTTTTATTTTAATGCATAAACATTAGCTGCCCTACCTGTTGCTGCAGAACTTCCCATACTGCGATATCTGTGCACACGCCTAGATCCGGTCAGTTAGCGTCTACAGTTCGTGCATTGTAGGCTAATGCTGCCCTTCGTCCGAGGAAGTCCTCCTTGCGCTTCGGTAACAGGATTATTGCCGCTTAGGAAACACTTGATTATTTTCTTGGCATTGATGTTGCTGTTAATTCAATAATCGTAGTAGCCTTTACGATAATATAAAAACAAGGTCAACATTTATTTATATGTATAACCATTCAAACAGTACGATAATTTATGATAGGGGATAAAAACCAGCAATGGGAAGGGCTACGTAACACGTACTTTCGCTACGAAGGAAGGAGATAAACCTGTCACAAACGTGTAATGTGTAGAATACCAAATAGAGCTATATATGGTGATGAGCCCATGACGAAGACTTGACACGTCATACGGATTTCCTTTTACCTTACGGGCGAAGGGGTTTTCTTTTTGTAAGTAAACGTATAGAGAACGGAAGGGAGTGGAGGCGAGTATAGCAAAACGAACGAGAGCCAATAGACTGACAAGAGCCATTGAAATTTACCAATTCTTGGATACGTACTTTTTGAATAGATTTGAAGTTGGACTGTGTGTTGCATTTTCTTTTCATGTGAACTAGATGTGTTAGTCTGTGTGAAAGTGTGCCACATAGGGGCATACATTATTTCATATGTATGTATTATTTCAGAGTTTCATTAAATACGACATTTCCCACTTGCTCAATCTACATTTCTGCCACCAATTGATATATGAGAATGAAAAAGAAAATTAAGCGCCCATTACTGCAAACAAATCTCTTTTGTTTTGACGATTGTAACGGGAAGGTTGACAAGCCTTGAACCTCGCGCGTGCGCGAACAATACAATGATCTAATCTCTTAATGGGAGGCTCCTCATGAGCGGTGGGCTAGATATTTAAACAACCGTTAACATGTACAAAATCAGTAAACAGGCTCAGCACTGGATATAGGGTAGTTGAGGCACAGCAATTGAGCCCCTTAATTTGGACTACATGGGCGTGGCCTTCGTGCCGTTGGACTAGCCCCATCGCTCAGTAGTACCTCTCCTTAGCTCTTTCGGACACCTGTTAAGAATAGACGCAACACTCAATTCTTGCCAACTTCCTAAGAAGGTTGGGCTGTCTCATAAGGGCAAGGACACTTTGGCCGAAGAACATTTACCCGTCACCATAATTAAGCAAGGGTGCAGTCTCCAACATCTACACACTTTTTCACTATTTGAACTTTAGTTTTTGTTCTTACATTTCTTAATGATTTACGAGCCTCGTGTGCTTTTGAAAGTAAATGTGATAACATAGGGTTTTGTTCCAGACTGGAGAGCCTTTGTCTTGTTTATTTCATGTCTTGGAATCCGACTGACTGTATGTCAAATAAGACATTGGATTTACCTGCGAAGTAGAGTGCCCATTTCTTAAAAGTCTTGGTTCTTTTCGCCTGGGTTCGAACTCAGCGCTGGGAAGCATTGACAACTCCTCTTTACCACAGTCGCTCCACATGAGGCCAAGTTTTGAGATGAAAACTCGAGGAAGCTATCGGATGGATTGTGAACACTGATCTCTAAAAACACAGGATGGAGAATCTTCCACCTCAAAGCAATTCAGTTTTGAGCGCCATTTTAGTCTCCATCAAACAAGCTAATAAACGATATTACGCAACACTGTCGGCCTTCCCGCGCGGTTCAACCGTTTGGGGCTGGTATTCTTGACCACGAGTTTTTGCTGTTGGAAACAATGGGATGCTCGATCCAGTCTTTTTTTAAAGATCAGTGATTGTACCGATATATGTGGATGCCTATGCTTGATAAATACTTGAAAAGAACAAGTGACTTTCTGCCACTCAGCAGCTTTCACTACAGTCCTATAAGCAGATCGCGCAGGTGACCGTTCGAACGGTCAACCGTTTATACATCGACATCGACTGGAGAATCTATGAATCTTCAGCTTTCACTACAGTCTTATAAGCAGATCGCGCAGGTGACCGTTCAAACGGTCGACCGTTTACACACCGACATCGACTGGAGAATCCATGACTCTTAAGCTTTCACTACAGTCCTATAAGCAGGTCGCGCAGGTGACCGTTCGAACGGTCAACCGCTTATACATAAACATCGGCTGGAGAATCCATAAATCTTCAGCTTTCACTACAGTCCTATAAGCAGGTCGCGCAGGTGACCGTTCGAACGGTCAACCGCTTATACATCGACATCGACTGGAGAATCCATGAATCTTAAGTTCGAGCATCACTTTTTAGATTTACGAATCTATAAACGCTTACCAAAACAACCTTGTGATTGCTAGCAACAAATAAACCATTCGCACACAAGAGGATGTTATATAGGACTGGCTGAGGGTAAAATCGAGCATACAACAAGTAGTATTTGGCAACAAGGTTTATATCTTTGCCCACTTTGCGCTTGTAAAAGACATGCTCTGTTCTGTACATTGTAAACGCCTGGATAATTTATAAATAGCATGCACACAAAGACTCGCTTCAAAAGAATCTGTACAGACGTAGCATTTACAAGAAATCGAAAATATGTATTGCTTCATTGGCTCCAAGTTATAAAAGCACTACAACTAAACCCATGTAAACATAATGCAAATGATGCGAAAACATCTGGTCACGTTTCCCGGACTAATCTACATCAGTTTCCTGTCAAACCAAAAACAGCCGCAGACGCTTGCAGCTACGCCAATTGGCTTAGGTTGTACAAAATTTATCAGAACCTAAATACTTTCAGCTGCCTCATAAACGAGAGCGGGAAAGCATATTTGTATCTTTGTATGTTCCCCGACCCTCAACCTTATCTACTCTTTCTCAATCACAGTCTTCTTTTGAGCAGTGTGCCCGATAATCGAATTAACCTAAAGAAGCAGTGAAACCACCAAACTGGCTCACTAATAAATAATGGGTAGTTGGAGCCAAGACCCTTATCGGAGTAACAGGGGTTGGCTTTGATGCGATTGGATGAGCTGCACTGCCCAGTAAGACATGTGCAGTCAATTAACAAGGACAGATACTAAAATCGATCCACGAAACAAGGCAAAGAAGTGTTCTGTTTCCCACGACCCTTGCACCTTTCTAGCTCACCCGAAATTGCAAGTTTCGGGGTTAGTCAAGTAGCAGAACTGCTTACTCCCTGTCTTACAATACAATCAACCTTTTAACAGCAGCTATTACAACTGCAAAAAACTAACTTTTTTCTTTTCTTAACATTAAATCGTATGTTCCTGCAATCCTGAGTTTGTTCCTGCAAAGAGAAGAAGGTTCAGCTAGACCGTCCTTTGACATTAGCAGCATCAAGTTGAAATAGGTTGCAGGACGGCGTAATATTAGCACAAGTATCCACAGTGAACGTTATCAGGTTGCAGTCGATGTAGAAATACTGTATCAACGCTCTGATAATATTCTCCCAACACTACTTGTGAATGCTTTCTCTGCTTTTTGTTCTATTCATTTCGTTTCGGTGTCTTAAACAGTTTTAAAAATTTCAACCCCGTTTATTATATATTATGAAAAACTCAATTCCCAATCTGTTTGGTCCCCGACTCCGTTTATTAGGCACCTGTAAGTACGCGTGATAATAACAGCCATCATAACATAGCAAAAGGGGTCCTTCCTTGCTGCAGGTTTACCTCACTGCTAGATTACTGTACAGAATTTATTGAGTACATGTTTCAAGTCTTACATTATAGTTATTGTTAGACGGTGATACATATCTGATAAGGACATACTAGCAGATGAGCACCGATTAGGAGTATAGTCATTAATGTCATGAAGAACCAGTATCGTTCTTAGTTGAATATCTATAATAAACATGAGGGCAGGGATTCCATGGAAACGGAGCTTGCGACTTCAAGTACTTAGTATCGTATTACGTCTAAAAAAAGGAACGATTTTTCGCTTTTTGGGGAATGTCACTTCAAAATCTTCGGGGTAGATACCAATAATTTAGTCAAATGACTAAAATTTCCACGGCCTCAATCAACATGTAAGACGTCGCATCGCTGCTTTGTGAATTGAGCGGCTCGACAAAAGTTCACCATCAACTAAACAAATTGTTGACGATAGTGAGCTGATTGCAGAACGGTAGCAAACATTGCAGCCTGAGAGGAATTCAACCGAAACAACATTTCAAAGTACCACCGCTCTCCTTCTTCTAGTTCTTTGGCAAGAAAGAAGGGTGGAGGTACTAAAAAACCTGGTAGCATAACTCGTAGTTTGAACCTGTACAGCCACGCGTTCTACGATCAAGTTAAGTGATACGGTTAATGTGAACCCGTATAGAAGTGACCTGCAGGTTTCTCAACCTGGGATGTATCATCCTGATGCAACAGACTACCATAGATGCCTCGGAGCTGCAGCTTCTGATCAAGATTAAGGATATGGCCTGCGAAACTCTAGAATAGATATAGATACCTGAAACACTTAGGTAATGGAGCCATTATTACCCCTGATTGTCATTGATGAAGGTGACAAATATGAGACGGCAGTCTGAACTCATGGCATGGCAAGGGATACGTTTGGGCCTTGAGATACCTCATGGTCCCTAAATGCATTCTGACAAGCAAACAAGAAAGGAAACTGAAACTAGGCAACAGTTGAGTGCACTCTTCACAAAGTCGAGAAGCTAAATGTCTCTGAAACTTATCAAATAGACCTTAGCATCAGTTAGAAGGGCGGAGTGAAATGCAAAAACCAATCCATAATCGGAACTGAGATACATGGGTAGTGCTGGACAAATAAAAAGAATTATTGTAGAAAGGAAAAGAACTTCGTGGATGTCGTACAAGGAACAGTCTACGGCAACAGAGAGGTACCAAGGACGCTGGTTGTACACCATACCGAGCTGGCATGACACACCTTGGTACTCATAACTGCATTTTAATCACTCGAGTGAAGTATCACAAGAGTACTGTTAAGCAGCAAACTACTTTGTGCAAAGTGCTTAAGTGCTAAAGCGTCGTTTGCCTTCTTAAAGTAGGAAGAGGACAAAAAATATAATGATATCAGACCCCTTTTCAAACGATTAAAACTTGTAAAATTGCAGCTAGAATTATTGCAATCTACTTGTTCCTTCAAATAAAAAAATAATTTAAGGAATAATGACAAGATTGATGGCTATCGAAGACTTATTTTTAAGACAAAGCACTATTCTGATGTCAGATTTGGACAAAAAAACGAGATTGAAGTTTCGAAAGAGTGGAGCGACATACCCCTCATGTCACGCACCTAAACGTGAACTAGTCTTTCACTGTTCTCCATCAAGAAAATATGAAGTCAATCTGTAGGGATCCCATAACATATTAAAAGAGAAACAGTAATGGAAAGGGTCGATGTTGCTCACGCTTATTGCAATAGTACTTAAGCCGCAAGCTCTACCCAAGTTCGGCTCTTGTCAAATGATACCCTATCCATCGAAGTTCTAAATCTGGGGTCGGCAACAAGTCGGCCTTATGGGAGATTGTGGATTTAAAAAGGGAGCACAAAAGCATCTTCAAAACAGATCAAAGATAGACTGTAGCTAGAAGACTTTTCAGACTAGAACGATTGATCAGTCATCCTACAACGCCATAAATGTGCGATTTCTCTGCTGCAAATCCCGTCTCTCCCATTGAAAGTTCTGTAGTGTATTAGCACCGCCCATAATCCGGCCCCCGTATATGCGGTGGGAAAGTCTGACGTCACAAAAAACTCAATTTTCATGTTACCCTATTAGTGAGAACGTCAATGGCCAAAATTGAGAGTGATGCCCTTCCCCAACACGAAGATATCAGGTTTCAAAGTTTTGAATCTCTCTAGCAATGCCCTATTGTTTAATGCTGCTTCCTAACTTAAGGAACCAAGGAATATCAACAGAGTTTTGACCAGAGATTTTTGAGATTAAAACGCCTCTAGTTTAAACACTTAATACACCACAGATCTGGTATTTTGGGAAACAGCCTATTTCAGGATTGGCTTTCGATATCTGGAGTCAGATTGTACTATTTCTAAGACTTTTGATTTGTTACGTCATCACTTTCCCACCGCATTCTGATCCCCCTTGTTATCAGGTACCTGAGTGAATGGACTAGATCATTCACCTATTAATGAAGGCTTGGTTTGGGGGGAGAGGGGGTTAAATTAAATTAATAAAGTAGGCCCCCAGATAAAAAAAATGGAAAATGGGATAAAAAACTGCAAGTGGCTGCCGATCCCTGCTCTAAACAAACTAAACTATGGTCAACATTGCACAGGACACTTGTCATTTTACGCATGCGCAGTCTGTCCTGTGATAATGCTACAACTACAAAGTGAAATGTATTTCAAAGCCGGGTGCAGTTCAGGTGCCTGTGTTTCTACACGATTTAAGAATATTACGTCATGCTAGTGGAATTGAATACTTTTCAGAATTGTATTATCTATCAAACCATACGTCTGTATATTACAAGACTAAAGAGACTATCGTACAACACAGGAGCTAAGAGATGTACATCAAACCGAAGCACTGATCAAAATAAAAACTTTCAGCTCTTGTATAAATACTAATCAAATCAAACAACCACATGAATTGAAGCACACCCAATTAGACCAACTACTGTAATGTCAAATAGTTTTCCCACAAAATACCTACCGAGTCGTTAGTGAGTATAATCATGCAGAACAGAACAGTTCGAAGCAGGGTTGCCTTCTGGAAGATTACGACCCAAGATTGAAGGAATCTGGGATTTTTGAACACAGTTGAGGTTGCAAAATGAATATGGGATTGTGTCTGGGATTCTACACGAACTGCCTTAAAAACAGGTGGAAGTAAAATTCAGAAATGGCTGAAGTAAAACTTTTTTGGTTACAAATATGTAATAACAAAGAAATAATTTAACTGTGATATGTGATCAAGAATGACTTTTTGTTGCTTCCTTGCGATATTTTTTCGTCAGACGGCGATAATTATACGCCTACGGGCACAATTGTAGGTACAAATATTTCTTTAAATAGGAAGGTGTTTACCACCGAAATGAGCCATTAACTTTATGTAATTATGAAATCAAACTAACTCATTTCGGTATCATTTCTTGCCAACAAAAATTTATGATGCAACTTTTAAATTCTCGTTCGTCAATGCAAACAGGAAGTATTATCCTATCTGGATACTGTTTTTTCAGTGCTACGTCACCAGCGCCATTTGGGATACTTCAATGAAAAAAAGATTGACTTAGAGTCCTATTGGCTCAGCTGTGAGACTAGTTCAAAGCTTTCGTATAGCAACCCTGGTTCTACCTAAAGAGAGAACTAGACAACTTTAACATGGTCTTTACTTGTAAGCACGACCTTTGGGAAGGATCGAGCGCGTTTTTTACATAAGTGTGCGAACCCCCATCGAAGCCCTAGCTGAAAGTAAGAACAAAATAATGGAAATTAGAAGAAAGTCGAGCCTTCTACGATATTTACGTTTTCGGGTTTTGCCATAAGGATGATCAAATGTTTACATCCTCAAAGTCAATTACATATCGCATACGGTCAAACTTCTAATAAACCCATTGAGTGCTTGTTTAATTGAATTGTATTATTTCTAACCCGGCTGCAAGCTGGTAGTAAAGTAGGGGCCACTCTCGTCCAGTCATATTAGAATTTCCTCACTTTATCTAAAATTTATTTAGAAAAATATTTTGAAACTTTTTTTACCAAATCTGCTAATAAAGACAGCAAGTATATCCCTACGAATTTTTACCAACAAACAATACGAAATGCCTATTTTTTTTAATTTTTTTTTTATTCGTTTAACGTCTTTTATTCCCAGTCATGGGGTTTGACGGTGCCCATATTCATGGGACTTGTTATTGGAGCATAGAGCACTTTAAGACCATCCGGATGCCCTTCCTGACATCACCAATGGTCCCTCCGGGAATTGAACCCTGACCATCTAAAACATCTAAATCTGATGGCCAGGAACTTATCCACTAGACCACGGCTATGAAGAAAACAATTGGATAAATCTGTTTTCGTACCACAAATCATGTGTATGTTTTAAAAACAGGTTCTGCTACAGTTCTTTGTTAATAAAATCTTAAACACAGAAAGTTCAACCTATTTAAAGCAACTGCGTTGTAATAACCAATTTTTTAATGGCGTTCAACTACTTGTCAACGTTCGACTCTGTGATGGTGATGTCCTTTCAAATACCACATACAAAGTGTTTTTCTCCTGCTAATAGTTCAATCACCACTCCAACCCAAAATGCATAGCTACGTAACAATTAGTTACTAGTATAACACACTACTAGGTCCGCATCACACCTTGATAATCACGGGGTGGGGGACAGTAAAGGGAGCCTTTTAGATAGCAGGCGAGGTTATTAGAAGTATTACCGCATGTTAAGTCGCCCAAATTTCTTAACATACACGCTAAACCAAACTTGCTTTAGCCTACGAATGACTACCCCTAGTCTTCCCCGATGTTGATCACTACACAGTACAAAATAATACTCTCAAAATACTAACACCTTCACTTAGCATTGGCCTTTCATAAGACGATAGACCAATCAAAAGCGTTCTTGCAATCAAAGTTAGATTGAGTCGACAATGGATATTTCGTAGGTTTGGGGAAACGATGATCTGATCTTCAGCCAGACAGATTGCTTCATAATTGACCTAAAAACCCGCCTTGTCACCATGAAGCGGGCGAGCACCTGAACCTATTTACTTATAAAGCAACAGCCTCGTTTCTATGTACAACAAAAGCAGTTTCTATTTGCGCATGTGGAATTGCAATATTATCCAGTTACTTTAACCAATATCTCCCTCGTAACACATTTGCCAACAAAGGGATAATCTTCACTAACAAACTACAACTTACATCTTGACTCTTAATATTTGTTATCATCTTGTCAATAACGAAGTACGTTGGTACTTCACCCTTAAATCATAAACACAATTTAATGCCATTTGGTACTAGATATACAGGAACCCCAGCAAGTCAATGACACTATCTCACGTATCACTGCCCAGTTTCGTTACTTTCTAACTTTAACGACGCCTTAAATCCTCTAACAAGCTCATACGGACGCATTGCATAGCAAAAGGGCTCTTATTCGAGAGACGGGGTTATTTAAATACGCGGTCTTATTGGAGATCTTGGTAACAAGGGCCGGCTTGTAAGTTCCTCGTGGTATTTGAGGGTATTTTAGGATTGGCGGGGGGTAAATAAATGAAAGCAACCTCAAATTAGCCCCATTAAGATCCCAGAATGAATCGAGGGCGGGGGCTTATTTGGATTGGGGAAACTCCTAAATGGCTTTCTACTTAAAGGAGGGCCTAATCCGCGGATTTATGGCATAAGTATAAAGTTAAACAACACAGGCAATTTGTACTCACAGCAGAATAGAGGTCAATATTCAATATTCTCTAATTGCAAGCAAAGACTAGGTACTCGTATCAGGAACGCGGATAGGCTCCAACTCCCAATAACATGTAACAGCCCCATTCACCTACTTTTGATGTCCCAAGAGCTGTTTTCACTACCGTTGCCCTATCACCAGTAAACGAGCAGGTCTAAACATAATTCTACTGAGTCACTACCTGCGTGAAATCAACCACGAGGTTGTACTCCGATTTTTAAGGCCACGGAGTTTGTTTGAGAATCTTCTCACACTAATTTTGCCTACAGCTCAATATGTGCGAATATAACATACTTGTTCACGTATCACTTACGAAAACTATTACATAAGGGGAGAAGATGGGGTTCAGGATTTTGAGGAAGTCTGGCGTTACCTTAACCCCGAATTATGATTTGAACGAAGGAGAGTTCATGGGAGTTCGCACCTCTGACTTAACGAAGACTATCACTTTTAGAGCACGGTGATGTCCACTCAACTACAAACATAGATTAACAAAGTGATGACGTCATAGATACTCTTTTCGAAGGGGACAAGATTTTTCTCGGCCCAAGTGATAATCGGTCCATCAAACTCGAGCATTAAAAATGTCGTGTTCATGACGCAATCATTATACGAGTAACGACCATGCAACTTTTCAAAAGGTCTTCAAGAAGCAATGTTAAATTTGCGATAAGTAGGTTTTGATTTGTTGTTTTGATGTTTAAACCTTCGAAAGGGCGCATCTTGATGTTGATAAAAGATCTCGTTCTCAAATTTTAATCGACTATCTTGCTACGAATGAGGTGCAAAATTTTATCAAACTTGTGACTTGACGTCATACTTAAGTGCTCTGTCAAGGAGTAAGTGAGTTAACACTCGAATGGCAAATAATATACAGAAGAACGACAACTACGTTTCTCTCTAACAACATCTAATGTGAATACTTGCTATAGAAAAAGAAAGGCGTAAGTAAGGCGAATGGAGTAAATAGCATGGCTCCATATGCAACATTGAAACCGAGTCAAAAAACTCCTGTACAAGAGTGATTCATGTCTACTTACATCAATCACATCATTAACAGGAAAAATCAGTAATTCACTTTCATTCAATTATTTGATTATAAAAAGAGATAATAAACTATACACGTGCAAACTTCTTAATTGAAGGACGGTCGAAAATTCGGGTACTGGCTTTGGTACTGCTCTGTATTACTTGAACCTAGAATGAAAACAGAAAGTTTCAAAGGGGGTGAATTACATTACGTATAAGGGCAAGGAAACAATACGGCATAAAAAACAACCCTAACGCACGCTGATTTGCGTTCCTATTAGCGCAAGTTTAAATACCGCTGTATATACAGGGTAACGACGTACGAAAAGAGTGAATACTGAAGTAAGTCTTGAATCTCTCCGTTCGTTTTGTCCATTCTCTCTTCTTCTTGCTTTTTTCTCTTCATTTCTTTCAAACCACACTATCAATACACTGGCGTCAACACCGGAGGTGTGGGGGGTAGGAAGCGCCTCGCCTCGAAATAATTGTCTCTCTCTCTCTCTTCCATAAGTTTTATGCTGTTCTATTTTTAAGTAAAAATCTATGTACTAAACCTCTTTCCTGCCCCTTTCCACAATATTTCTCTGGCAATTACTCCACTGCAATAAACGTAAGTACTACCCATTCAAGAGCAAAATAGTCCGTTCTAATTTCTCTCGAATGTACGACCATTAATGAAAACGTCTTATGAACCAACTGCGCCGTCCATAGGTTTAAAAATGTCCTGCCTGACTGGAATCCCCTTTCGCTGAAATCTCTGCACACATCTCTAATGTTAACGAATACATAAGTACAACCTATAAAGTTACTTTCAAAGCCTTTTAAAGTCCATTCTGGTTCACTTTAGGAAGGGGAGGGAGCTTATCGTCATTCTCACTTGCGAGCGACGGGCTTAAGCCGTGTCAAGAACCCGCAAAGCTACGTCACAAAAACCCCACGATTACATCATTTAATAGCACTAAATGCTTCCCTTCCGTTGCGCATGCGTCAACATATGTTAAACAATAATTTAACGACAATCGTCGAACCACATACGCTCAGAGATATTCTATTATGTTAATAAGAAAGCATCACTTCTCACGAAACGGTACTTCTGCCCCTGAAGTTCATAAACTTGGCCATCCAACAAAATTCATCAATCAAGAAGGTTACTCGACTCTGCATCTTTCAAATGCACTTCGGGAAGAGAGTCTCCCACACTGCCAGAACACTCAACGGGTGGCGGCTACAGCTACAAGAGGGGAGGGAACGGCCCATCGCGCTTCAAGAAACTATTTATCGGCAGAGCGGTTACATATCATGCAATGGTACGAGTTTAGACAATAGAATGCTACCACTCAATACAAACATTGATGCACAAGCAAGGAAAGAATGAGGACAGCCATCGCCTATTCTGATGTTAATCAATAACAGACAACATAAAAGTGTGACTTAACACATTTTACTTCCATCAAAATGTTAACGCCACAATGCACTCTTCAGGTTAAAAGGAGAAAGATGAAAGGGTAAATTTCATAGGCGACCATTTGCTGTACCTTGAAAGAGCATCATGGGGCTGAAATTCATCTGAGGTGACGACAAGTTAGACTGCATTCCAAGCATAAACGGACCTGAAGTAGAGGTTTATGATGCGGTTAGGCATATTATTACATATCATTATTTTAATATTCAAAACGATTATTAGAAGTATGAAACAAAGATTGGTTAGTAATCACTGTATAGTTAATTGAATTAGGTTTAGTAATACAAGGAAAAACTTTCCTCATCCTCAAAAATTATTCATCTGGTTAATTGAACTCCTCTTAGAGTTCTCCTTGATATGAAAAAAACAACCCGATTCGAGATTTAGCTTTATCCCATTATATCCTAGGTGGGGTTACATCTGCTTTACTTCCTACTTCCTAAACAAAAAAGAGAATAATGTCTTCCTACGACTACAATCTTAGTATATATAGAATCGGATGTTCATTTTAACTTGTCCATGCAGTTGTATGGATTAGAAGTGGAGGTGTTGATTAGTATTTAAAACATGCAGTGAAGTTTATCGCTAATGCTGAATAAGTCTTGAATGGAAGCGATCTGGCGCTTATTTTAATCGTCGTCAACAGTCGATGTACTGGGAACCAATGTTCAGTAGTGGCGAAACCACGGGATTAAACGGGGGACAGGGATGATCCTTTGACGTAAACGTATGTGTGTAGGGGGAGACAGAGGTTGATGTTGGCCCTCCAACGTTGAAAAGACGTATACTAGTTAAGTTCCTTTTGGTGTCCTGTGCGTAATGACCCTAGCTAACGCCTTTATCAAGTAATAACAGTAAAATCTATCGCTCGTTTATGTTATAGACATGATGCTTTTCATTATCGATTTAAATGAATACGAGATGAAAGGTTAGTTTGGCTGACTTTTGAACTCGAAAGACGTCATTAGGGTTGCTTTGTCTTAAATATTTATACATGGAGTTGCCTTGTGCCTCGCAAACCATCATTCCGCCATTTCTTAGGATATTGGTGGCTAAAGTAACAAACAAAAAATGACACGGTCACCCCACAAACGACAAACATCTTGAGGCACTTATCAGTTGGAGTCCAGAAAATGAGGTACGAGTCAAGCTTTACCTTCTTTCTCTATCGCATGTATCACGGGCACGATGTGATACTGAGCTGAAATTTATACATATAATATATATATATATATATATATATATATATATAAAAACATTAAAATTGCCCTGAGGCTCTACAAGCTTTCGGTTGAT
>JAAAKL020005490.1:0-19236 GCA_010016065.2 Carybdea cf. marsupialis auct. non (Linnaeus, 1758)
CCATTATCATAATTAATTCATAATACTACCCCCCCCTCCTAAATAGTCAACCCTGCCGAGATCCATTGGGTACCTTGTGTAATAGAAATAAAGAAATACCAGAAGTAAGCGCAATATCTTTAAATAGAATCCTAAGTTATGAACAACCTCAATTGCACATGCGACGAAAGAATTGGGTATAAGACCCCTCTCCACAAGGTAATGTCGTTATTTAACAAAAACAATAGTTTAAATAGCCTCCTAAAGTTAGTATTGGTTAACACTCATTATGCAGAAACCAGAAGAATCCTCATTAGTAAAGTGCAACTGCCTTAATTCCATGTTCGAAGTCATTAACCTGCACTCTGCTTTCAATGATGAAACTGCACAAGCGTGCTGTAGCTTCTGTACAACGTAGCCACGTTCTAGTACTCGACACCCGTGAAAGGAGTGTACTATAAATAGTGTAAACCAGTATAGCGCGACTAAAGTAGTTAGACACTGATAAAGTAGATTTTACTTCTGACAGATAGATCTTTTATCCATAGCCACGATAGCAGGAATACAAAACCTACTCATGACTTCTAACTCACAATCTCCGAATAATCACACGTCTTGAGGAATTAAAAATCCTTTATAAGAGAGCGTGGGCGACCAGCGGTTTCATATAACCCGGCCCAAGCCTTACAATTAATGACACGTGGCAACATAAACCATATCTTGCAGAACTCTGAAACAAGTTGGCCAACATTCAGTGAATGCATTTCCTTTAGGTGATACGTGTTGATCTCTGATCCTACGAAACGTGGTAACTAGGATTTAGCACATAATGCCTGAAAATGAATAAAAGAACTTGAGTACATTTATTGTTTATGTAGCTAAGGCGTATCTTAATAAATCTCGAAAATTATATAAAGCTAACTTTTTAAGGGGAAAAAATGTAATCAGTTAAGAGTCTTTATGGAGTGTTGGAACATCCTTAAAATCATAAAATTTTATCACTTCAAATCCTCAACCCATACCAGTTCTGAAGGCCGCTGATACGCCATCTCCTACTATTCCTATTCCGTTTGCTCTTTGGCCACGCATAAATCGCATCCCCTTAAGTCCAACCTGAAACATTCTGTTAACTTACATCTTCCTTTTGTCTCGTTTTGAAAACGATCTCTTGTTCAATTCCATCTGGCCTCTCCAACGCTTTGATTAAACTAATAATTGTCAATCGAGGATATTTGTGCTGGTATTTGAACTTGTTTTCTACGAGATAAAGAGCGCCACTGACAATAACACACTCGATGATAATATATCTTGTGTGCATTTGTAAATATTTTCTTTTCAAGAAAATGAATTAATACGAAAGACAAGCGGAAAACATTGTCAGATTTCTTTAGAGGAGCAAATACCTTTTATCATTCTTCCGAAATTTTCCTTTTGTAGACACCCGCCTCATAACTTTTAAAGCTAAAATTCTCCTATACCGTTGCCTTATTAATTCTCCTGCTAACACTATTAACGTTGTGAAACCGTTTTGTGTTCACTCGTATCTCACCAAGGCCGTTCGTTTCTTCTAAAGCTGTCCATCGCCGTCGTGGTGTCATCCCCGCTATCATCATATTAGGCAGTTGGGCTAGTTTATACGGCGAGTTTTGGTTCTGGTTTTAACTTTGCGTCATTATTTGTGGTCTAGGAATAACGAGTTGTGATAACCAGATTTTTATCCATAGTGGTAACATATTTATGTAAAACTGTTACTGTAATACTACGAGAAAAGTATTTAAACTCAAAATTATGACTTCACTTTGCTTAATGCTTGTTTCATGTTGCTACAAAAATGCGCTTAAGTCCGTAGATTTTCAAACATCCGCTATTTATTATTTTTGCAAATCTTTCACAGGGTAGATTTACACGTTTTGAGTTTAAAGTCTTCCTTAAGATGCAACGAAGCTGTGCTCTCAATGTAATGGAAAGCGTCTAAAATAGATTCCCTTCCTGCACAAGAAAGTTTAGATACTGTATCTGCAAAAAGTGCATTGTAGGTAGATGACATTACACAATAGAGAAATAAACACCTTTAAAATTTCACGCCTCTGTGGGTGACAATACAATCCAGTGGAGAGCGTCCAAGCATATTGACAATATACGAGGGCGATAGAAAAATGAAAATATCTCCGTATTACAAAATTGTTTTAGAAGAAGGATTAAACGATAATGAAAACAATAAACTTGACATAAGATAGTTTGGGTTCAACGTTCGACACCATTGTGTTGATAAAGACCCATCTACACGGTGCAACATGTTGTATCAACATGTTAAACACAACTCGTTCTGAGGACCCCACCTTGTTGTACAATTGGGTTTTACAACTGCGTTTTCATTTCGAACAGCAAAAAAATGTTTTATATACGTTAGAAAGAAGTGGGACGACTGAAACTAAGGAATTCGCCCATTCCCTTCTCAAAACGTCTATGGAATGTTGCAAATTCTTTCTTAGCTTCCCTTCCTCTATCTCGTATGACATAAAAGAAATAAATTTTAGAACATCGCAGGATATATTTATGGCCAGTCCAGAACTAGGTCTATTTGTTGCCATTCTGATAAACTGAGATCTATCTCGCGCTTATTTTCTGTTACAAGAGTGCAAGTTTTATTATGATCGGGGTTTTCTGCGTATTGATTTTCCGCGTTGCACTAAAGCAATTCTTGAATTTCTTTAAGCAAGGCAATTTTTAATTGATAAAAATGTTCTGTCTGCATTAGATATTAAGTTTTGCTGTTCACTGTCACGCAATTTTTGGTCGAAAAATTAACAGACTTTTTGATAGCGTAAAACACATTACAGCTAATAAAATCAAATGAGTCTGAAGAAGGTTCATATGCAAAGAATATAGGGGGCTATTGGGGACGTACACCTCTACGGATTTGTAAACCACCAATTTCATAAAAAGCGTTTGTAGGCTGCGACAGCTCAGTTTCTTCGGGCAACGAAGTATGATGCAGGAAATATGTTTTCCGAGGATTTTCGAAGGTGAATGGTGAAGGTATTTGAGCTCTGTGCCAACAATAATAGTAACACAGTTAGTCATAAAACCAAGGCCCTCAACGTTAGTGTATTACTGCCGCCTGTGTCATAGACTTTACACTTGATGGCGGGAAGGGTTAGTGAAAAGCATGGAATTAGAAAGAGTTTTTTGTATAATTCAACTTACATCTATTTGATTCTTTTCTTTCACGAACAAACGTTGACTGACTTGATATTATGGCAGGTAAAAAAATTATTATATCATATTTGTCGTGTCCACATTCATTTAAAGCCCCTCACTGATTTTTCTTTCATGCAAATATTTCATACGAAAAATTCCAACGCGTAAATCATGAAAATGATATATGATTAACCGTTATATTTTGAAAATGTATGAAATGAGAATTTTAGTCTAATGCAAAAATGAGAATATAGAGGATTTCGCGCAAGATGAGAATAGTGATGAAAATTTGTAGGCAGTAGATAGATGGTGCCAGGGGCAAACGTCGGAAAGAAAAGGGTTACCATATGGAAATGCCTATGAATGAACAAGAGGTGACTCGTGATATTTGAGAGTGTCAAAACATTGCTTTGAAATATAATCTAATATCGGTTTATATTCTTATCTATCATGCATAGATAATTTATCTATTGCACAAACACTATGAAAAGAATTCTCCTGATCATTAAACGTGGAATTTTTGTAATCCAAATGTCCAAATGTTCCTAAACTTTGATTGCATGTATATGCAGGTCAACAGTGCAAGAAGAAGTTTTGGTCTAAGATTTGTACATGATAGATAAACGGTTCCGGAAGTGGCATTTGCAAAATTAGTTAAAGTAAAAGTTACATTCCATGTGAAAGTGAATAAAGTCCCATAAATGTGCATGTTTGCACGAGACGGAGTGGGCAACTCTCAAACATAGCAAAGTGATTTGTAGGCGTTAATGAGAATAACTTTGCGTCAAGTGTCAATCACTCGAGTATATCCTCCATACTTTCTTTGCTTTTATAGATATTAAGGTCCCTAGTGGTCCTTAATGTGCTAATCAACACGTAGATAGAAAATGTATCAATGGGAATAGAAAGAGAGCCTTTGGTCCGATCCTCACGGTACTGAATCAACAAAGGTGGTTACGTAAATTTGTGGACTTGGAATTCATGGATTTGATGGATTTACAATCCCAAAAGGAAAGAGATTGATGTCAATTATTGCTGATTAAAAATGAGGGACCCTTAACCCAGAGATATTTTATGGAACGATGTCTCTATCGTAACTTCAAACTGATAAACTGTTAATTGTTGCAATCATGGTTACTCTTTACAATACGTCCATGCAGCAGCCATCTTGTCAAAGAGTTCATACGTATGACGTCATAATTCATGAAAATCCTTCTAGATCCACCGTCTCAAAGTTTGAAAGAGTCCTATCTAAGCCTTTCGATGTGAATCCAATGCATAAGTTTATGATCTGGGCAAAATTAATATTGTTTAATACCTTAACACCTTTTGAAGATTTAAGAACCCTTCACGTTTACTCGGAATAAGCATTGAATGTAGTGTTTTGTGCACTGGTGTTTGATGGTTGGGTTTCCATCGTTATTTAGAAAAAAATCTTTTCCTGAAAAATAGGTTTATGACATGCTCACTTTACTAAGATAGCATAAATCACAGGCTAAAACATTCCCATTATAAAATGACAAGTTAGCTGATTGGACGACTTTATTTCGTTGCTGGGAATAAACGTTGGTTCTCTGCTGTAATGAGAAATTTGTATTTTGATATTAACATGTTTTACTCCTACAGAGAAGACGAGTATTATATTAAAAAGGACGACTCCACGACCAGATCATGCTTAATACTCATAAAGAAAGGCAAACGTTTTGACAGCATGGAGTAAAGGATTAACATACTAAGACCACGAGACAATGATATGCTTATTTGGATCGGTTCCAAGACATTTTAGAATTTCAGGTCAAGCATGGGCGCGGGGCCAAGAGTAGGCCCGCGAGTCTTCTTTATCTGGCCCGCGTGTAGTTTTCAAAAGTGTATAAAGTAGGGCCCGTCAACTATTTGAACGATTTTTGGTTCGGGCAGTGGAAAGTTCCAAGGTGAAGTAGTTAACTAGTACTCAAATGACCCTTCCAGCAAACGTAATGGCTGCACTAGAACAAAATTGACTATGGTTGACTCAGTTAATGAAGGTGCCATAATCGCTGTTAACTGACAGAACGTCTAAAACACAATCTGGTCTCTCTGAGATTGTTTCTGCAACAGAATAAAACTTGTTTATCAAAAGATGGTTATACTTGTATGAAAATCCCCTGCTACAAAAGTACAATCTTAGCTGATAAAATAGTAACACTTTTAATACAGACTAATAGTCAAAATGCTTTTGGCACGTGATTTGTCACCAGCTTCTGATTTGCTTGGCCACCTGTAAAAGGTTGTGCATGCCTGATTTAGATTGCTTGGTCTAAAAAACACATATTTATTTGCTTCGGGGAACTTGGAATAACTGCATAGACTCATTGATAGAATTGTTATTAGTATACAGCAAATTCAGGTACTAACTGTTGCTCTTTTCATTCCACGAATCAAGTCAGTGCTTGCACATGGAAAAAAATTGTAGTAGACACTATAACAGTCTGGTGTAGGTAAAGTCTAGAATTTTAGGTCCACAATCAAGATACACAGTAGTGGCATAGTGGTAGAGTGTCAGACTCACACTCCGAGGGTCGTGAGTTCGAACCGACCCTAAGCTTGCCTGCCACGATCACGGAGGTACTGCGCTCTGTCATCTGCTCTCGTGTAGTGGGAGACTATATTTCGAGAGATAGGACAGAGGGGGACTACATGCGTGAATAGCAAGAATAGCAAGCATTATATAGCATGAAAAGTAAGCATAAAAAGTAAGCAAGAATAGACTGTCATCCGAAAGGAAAAGTAACCCGTTCCTAATTGTGGCTTTGGCCTTGATCATAATATAGCGGTGAATATAATAAAAAAAGAAAAAAAAGATTCTGATTCATGGAGTTAAGCCTAGCCACATTCACAATAAATAATATTAAAAGAGCTGCTCGATTATAGCGAGGGGACAGTAATTTGTGAGTCTTGCAAATGATAAGCAGTCACCATAATGAGACATCGATGATGGCACACTGCAGACAGCCCTCTGGTCGAGGTTTGACTACTTCTGGTCTACTGTTTTCCATCCTCAGAAAACAATGGTACGTTGATTGCGCTTTTTCAACATAAACTTCCATTGGCCATAATCTTCGTCTCGTTTTGTCTTAACTGATGATATAAACGTTGTACCGATGGTGACCGTACAGAAGAGTGCACCTCACCAATCCAAACGAGATGGAAAGTAACTGATAAATGTCGCATACCCGCTAACCGAACGAAGCCAAATACCGTCGGTTCACGTAGTATTCCTACCAAAGCTAGTCCACTTTGTATGTTTTCTTGTTATATAAAGTAAATTAAATGTGTCTAATGTATTTGCTGGAGATTATGAAAGAGGACACGGCTTCGAATAACTCGAGTACCACAGACGTTTCATCTAGTTATGAAATTTTCCTGATGTATTATACTTTGCTTAGAAAACATGACAGAACACAGAGGGCTTGTTGTCTTACACATGTTTATGTTTAGTCATAGTTACACGCTCTCTTTGCTGCATCATATTTTTTGACCAACTACTAACAAAAAGATTTAACTTACTTGTGACTATGCTAGAATATAGAGTTTTTGTAATCTGTAGCTTGAAAATTCGTTCCTCGGTCGATTTTTACTAAACATGCCTATCCGAAAAATCAAGATATTGCTATTAATTACTCAATAATTCGTTCAAAATTGTGTCTTCAAAATTGTGACATATATCGTTACATGTCTACTACACCGTGCGATGCTATAGGTATCCATTTCCTGTACAGTGTGCGTGTCATCGTCCTGGCCTGACAGTTCTGGTAACTTTGGAAATTGAAGCTGTTGAAATTACTAATAGAGATAAGGGAATTTTTCGATGGCATCCGCTAAATATGATCAGTAAACTTTTCTCCTGTACAATGGATAATGTTAATCAGCGTCCCTGTTTCAAAAAGGCTAAAGAATATAAAAGGCATCTGAGTAGGGGTTATGTGAAACCCTATCCCTGCTTGAGATCTCACACCTCTTATTACTGAACATTTGTGACTTGAAATTTCTCACAGAGTTTCTGCCGTAGTGTTGAACACTTTTTCATTCCCATAAGCTCTTGTCGAAGTCTTACTGATTGTCCGATGCTGTACATATGACGAAGTTCTGATTGTCTGGTCCTCTAATAGTAGCGCTATAAAAGCTCTAAGTTCTTTACCGTCCTAGAAGTGCAGTTAGGATGTCCTGCTCCGATGGCAACTGACAAGGAGAGTAAATCTTCTATATTTTTTGGAATAGGAAAGGTGGTAACTAAGGAAGTAAGGCTTTCTAGACAGCTTCATTCAAGAATTGTAAGTCCATTCTGATTTTTCTGGAATAAAAATTGTTTTGATAAAAATGCAATAACAAATCACAGTAAATGCCCCTGCAATATATCCATCCCCAAACTGTAACAAACTTTGCAACTATTAATTGTTAACAACCTAAGGAGCCCGATTGCTTCTGATTTTATACGACAAACCAACCGAATGATTAAGAGTAACAACAAAACAAGACAAGATCTGTAGTTGGTATAGTCACCATCCACACCCTCTCATGGAGTTGCTACAGTTTGAAAAGCTCCTCAAGTATTTGTAAAATTATCCTTACAGAGTGTGGGGAATCTCCAAAGGGTTTCCGTTGGGTCAACGCAGCTAAACTCTGAACATTGACAAGGTTTTGTTTAATCATACTTGAGAAAATTTCATAAATGTTACTTTTTCAACTTTGCCTCTATCTTCCGATGACGGCATCACTTTTCAAACGTATTGTTGATAAAAAGGGTCGTCCGATAGTATCGATTCGTTTTTGACTGCATTGCTGCCTCGCCCGAATCTATTTTATTACACACAATTATTTTATGAATCTATTATGTAAATTATAGGTATTATTTAGCAATCTGTAATACTCTATTATGTATTAAAGTAATTAACGAGTCCAGATTAGTATCCTTCAGAACATGGCATTTTTACAACACTCTTCCCGTGCCAGAAAAAGATGCTTTACAATCGACATATACCCCAAACCTTAGACCTATAGTTAATATATCTTTTTGGTTCACTCTAAGTGACGTGTAGTCACATTGCAGCCACACACAGCATATAAGCACTTTTTACTCTTGCTCAACGGTGTGAAAGCAGGACCGGGGTTCGAACCGCACAACCCACGGGTTTCTGAGTCGGCAGAATTATCCATTCGGTCACATTTTCCTCTGAATTAGATTGAGTGTGAAAGGAATAAGTAAACTGATTTTTATTCACCTTTGTGTTTTTCTTCAAAGTTGCTATTTATTGGTCTCCACTTTACAATTCCTTGCAGTTTTAGATGGAGTTTGCCAATGTTGGTAAGGATGAGTAGTAGCACGAAAGGGTGCAATCGCAGCAACAAAGAAAAACCTTATGTTTGCTATATTAATATGTGTTGTCACTATATATTGTTGTGTGCCTCCTGATTTCCACTCATTTTCATTTTAACTGCTTAGTTAATCAATTCTTTATCTTACAGACAAAGGATACTTTGTTGTCTCTGAATTTTTTTCTCGTTTTTGTGCAGTCAAAATATAGGCAAGCTTTTTCTTTGCCCAGGCAATAATCACATAGTTTTCTCTGTGACTTTCTCTTTTGTTGTTATATAGTTACAAAGAATTTGTTTTTGTTTTAGAACCACTCTTTTTACCAAAAGAAATCATAAGGGCACAAGATCAGACCTGAATTCGCTCCATCAACAGCTCTAACCGTGACCCGTAACACACGTATGACAAGAAGCTCATAGACAAACAATAAAGTGAACAAAAATTCAATATATTTTTTAAATAAAGTTTATCTATTATAGATGAGCTTTTACGCCAGTGAGTTTGATCTGGTAATTATTAGGTTTGACATAGAAATGGGATTTCATACCAAGGTATTTACTCTGTTTCACAAGTGTAAATTATATAACTGTAATATCTCCTACAGATATAGATCCACAGAGATGGTATTTATCTTCATTGTAATCCTATCTTTGAATTTATAACTTTACAGATAGATGCCCAAAAATTTAAAGAGTTCAATTCTTGTCACTTACTTAATACGGAAAAACCGTTAAAGGACGAGGAAACCATCCCGCAGTGCCCATTCCCTGCGCATCCCTTTATCACTCAAGTTCAGTACGAACAGTTTCTCAATGCTGGCTTTTCACCTATCAACTAAAATCCTAAAATATCTATGACGATACATAATAAACTAAATATCACCAGTAGAGACTTCAAAATATATTCAAGCGAAGTACCTTTTTACTTTCAAAGTTATCTGCCAAAGAAATTGAAATAGTGAATACGATCATCATCAGCGGATAATACAAACATTCCGGCCATGAAGACGTTTAACTGAGATTTCGTTTATATTTTGGGTGGTACCTTGGCATACGTCCGCCTCAGTGTCATGGCTATGTACTTAGGGACTCTGTTTTCCTACTTACGGTATTTTTGCAAAAACGATTTCCTTAGGATACTAAAAGATATGCTGTAGAGGCTAACCTTGCAGCAATTATCTCTTTGTTGTTCAAATGCGGAATGTAAAATTTCGAAGCCTAACACTCGAGGTTAAACGTTCTTCGAGATTAAACATATTTGGAGTGCTTTCAGTGGCTTAACGCAACGATTGATCAATTTGTCATATAGGAATTAAACTACACCAAATAGCAAAAACATTTTATTACTGTAAAGGATTTTTCGTACGACACTCTTCAGAGTACAAGATCGTCAGAACTGGCACTGAGAAGATCTCAGTGAATCTTGTACCCAACTGTGATTTGAAAGTAGCCTATTAGAAGTCTGACTACCAGATTGGTGTTGTTTTTGACCAATCAGTGTCTGTGAAACTAAATGGTTAATCGAAAAGACCCAACGAAAAGACAAATTCTTTTTGTCTGCAAAGTAATGGTTTGCTTGCATTGATGTAGATAGATTCCAGAATGGCTATGTGACAAGCAGACCTAGCTTTACACATTATACAGAAGCGGTCATCCGTGTAAAATTTTGCACAGTCTGGGGTTTCAAGCAAGTGCTGCCCTATGGCAGAGACACTATGCTTAGCAGTGCTTTTGGTTTAAAAACCCGAGTTGATTGTTTTCTTGCAGGAGCTGATACTTGGCGAATACAGGACAGAATATGCAGCTTAATTCTATAAAAGACTGTAGTCCTTCTCTATAGTCTTTGATTTTATCAATGAACGTCAAAGGCGTGTGTCTGGTAGCCGGACTTCTTATTTGCTATTTTCAAAACACAGTTGGGTAGACGTTTCACGGGTTTCTTCTCTATTCCAATTCTGAAGATTTTGTACTCTGAGGATTGTCAGACGAAAGAGGCTTTTCAGTACTAAAATGTTTTCGCTGTTTCGTGCAGTTTTACTGTTTTGTACCACCAACAAAATTTTTGTCTATAGAAATTCTGATATGAGGTCTGTTACCCCAGTCTCTTAAACTTAAAAGCTCTCTCTCTCTCTCTACTTTGGTTGTGATTTCATTTGCGAAACTTAAATCTGATAGTGTAGAGACGTAGTAAAGACTCTGGAGGTAGAGGAGGGAGCGGAGGCATGCCATTTTTAAACGAACAAAATCTATTTAGTGAATTTTTACGTAACAAAACTTTGGCTAAAAGTGAGGGGACCTGCCCCCTTGGCCTCTTGGTTTTTTGCACAGCTTTCTCACTTCATCATATACACATAGTATATATACTGTATGATCTATACACATACTTCAATAATAGATCTTATGAAAAATGCCATTTAGTTTCTTCATTATGTTTGGTTTTAAAATATTGTCGAAGTGGCAAGTTGAAGAAGTGGAATTTTTTCTCGCCTCAACCTATGCTGGTGACACCGACTATTATACATTTAGAATGCTAACCTCCCCTTTCCCCTGTTTCAGATCTTTGTTGCAGGCCTGGAGGAAACCAGAGCATTCGACACAAACAATTTTACCTAAGTTTGTAGTCACACAAAATTGCCACTGCAGCACCCTCATCTTTTGCAGTTTTTTGCACCACCACTGAGGTAGGCCATTCAGCAGGGCAGAAGCAGCGCGGGAGGGGGGGCACAAGGGCATTGTCTCCCTAACGGTCCAGTTTGTAGGGGAATTGCCCCCTTGAAGAAAAATCGGAGTGTATTTGTGTCACATGCAGTGTTCAATTGTTAGTCGGCATCTGATAATCGATTTCAAAGCGATTCTGTATTCGATCGCAGGCATGTTTGTCTATTAGTTGCCTCTTGTGCAATAAATGTTATTACAAATACAGGAACTGTGTCCCCCTGTAATATTCTGCCAGCTATGGGCCAGCCATTTAGTGTGTTATGATAGCTTCTCAGTTGCTTTTTTTTCTTATTTCTCGGTTTTCTAAAAGGCTTTGAAGACACACAAGGCCTTTTGGTGACCGATTAAAATGAACCTCCCGTTCTTTTTCCACTCCATATGGTTGGCTTGACATCACAGGCAAATTTATTCAGACCACCTGCAAGGCAAGACTTAAGTCTTAATGCCATGCCTTCAGAAAATTGTTGTGAAAGAGAGTTTGGTGAGTTTGTTGTTGAGAGGGGGATGTTTGTAATATAAGGAAGGGAATGACCCATCTCTGCGCCGGCGCATCAGAGGGAAACTCTGTCCCCAGATCCCGGCGAAGTCCGCGCTTTTTTGGCCAAACTTTGGAGTGACTTCAATAACAACGAGGATTTCGAAGATCTGTTTAAGCTCCACACCTTAGATATTGTAAATCTTAAAATAGGCAATAGGCTCTACATTAACCGTATGGTAAATGGGAAGCTGATCTAAAGGAGAATTTTGAGGGGTAAAGCATTCAGTTTTGCAGTTTTTGAGAGGAAACCAAGTCCTATGAAAGTCGACTTCCTCGCTAATGTTAACGCAGGTTAACACTATCGGAATAGCTTTGAAGGCAATTTTGTTAATATTTTGATCTATTAGTTACATAAATCTTGAGATCTTTAAAGAGATCGTGCTGTTGGATCCATTATCTGATTTACAGATTGCTGATACCGCTCATGGGATTTACTTAAGTTTCTGACGGATATTGTATTGAACTATTAGATCATCAACTTCCAGGTTTGGACACTAATATGTAGATTTCTCCAAGGTTATATTGAACAAAGACAAGAAATCGGAGTTCTGTCAGGAGTTTAGTAGTTGTTCTGTACCAGAACAATCATGGGAACTCAGGGTCAGGGAAGGAGAGCATGGAAACTGCGTAAGTGTAACGTTTTATACGCTAACGTACCGTATGTTATCAATATATAGGCCTATGCGGTATTATAGGTCGGTTTCATGACGTCTCTTTCCAATTGTTGATTAGGATTTGTCCGTTATTACTAGACGTGAGTTACAGTTTCTTTAACTTCTGTGCTCTGGGTGACTTTTAATGTAGTACTATTTAATTGACAATAAAATAGCATTGACCACACGAGCCCTGACGTGTCGGATTACGGAAATGTTGTACTTGGTAGCATGAAGCTTGAATGTTACCAGTTTGTCATCATGTCATGTCATGATTGACGTACACAACGGTCCGTTTAAGCTGAAATGTCCATCTCCGTAGCAGTTAACATGAGATTTTGTGTGTAACTGCAGTAACTTAATTAGCTTGGAAACCCTGAAGTGACAGTAATAAACGCGTCTCTCCACCTTGAGAAGAGGCTTTGATTTTTCAAGAGTTTCAAACGCAGCCGACCATCTATGTTATTACTTCTCTTATGCAGGTGACCATCTAATTCAAATTGTATTGGAACAGATATACAATAGTTTCTGATCAGAAGGACAGTAAGATTTCTGCAAGGTCGATAGGTGGAAAGTTTTAGTTAGAAAATCTACCATAGCTCAGTAAAAACAGGAGTCTTTATATCCAGCGAATCTAAGGTATATTGATAAGCTAGTCATATAATAGAACTGCTGGATTGGACCGGAACAAACAGTTTATTATGAGCTTATGAAAACTTCTTTGTTAAATTTGAGATTACTGCCGGACCAAGACAAAGGACTCCTGCATTGTCAGAGCTGTTTATTTACCATTTGTCAAATACATGAATAAAACATGGTAATGTAGCAATATGTTTTCAAAATGGCAGATAGGCTGGTCACTTTGGCATCATGAATCTATCTCTGTCATTGTCACCAGTAGATTATCCTGTACCTTTGTGCAAGGATGTCCTGTTACAAAGAAGTAATCTGCTTCCATATACATAAAATTTGTATATTTTGTCCATATCTATGCCAAGAGTGTACAGATACTGTACGGAGCAGAAAAACACTGGCTATATAAATATATTAGACTCTACCTTGTTGTGTTGAGCACTCTAGCAACAGTATCAATACTTGTTGGTATATATATGTGTATAACTCAATAAACCTGAAATGCATATGGCATTAGTGGGGATGGAACCCAAGATATCAAAAGATGCTACTATTATGTTTGAAAGGAAGCTGATAAATCTCTCAAAAGCCTCACAGCTACAAGCTGTTAAATCACCCCAGGTTTTATATATTATGTCGTGGCTTTAATGTTTGCATTCATGTATGTATATGCAGACATACTGTTGTGGTTTTTATATGTACTTACATGTATATACATCCATGTCTACATACATATGCACCACAGATGTTGTGCTATACAGTGTATTAGTAATATTTAAAGTACATCTCTTGGAGGATTAAATGCAGGGAAAATAATATACTTAAACTTAGAATTCAATTTCCATAATTTGTAGATTTACCATTCCTTGCAATCGCGCACAAGAGAACTTGATTTGTAATTTCATGGCAATCTTTGACACATCAAGATATGCACTTGGCAAAGACTATGCACTGGAATTTTTTTAAATGAAAAATTTCTTCATAAAGAAATATTAAGAGCAGAAAAGCACATATTGGTTCAATAAAACAAATGTTGTGAGATTTTGTGGTGTACTCTTACTTCTCTTTGCAGCTATCCTTTTAAAGTCATCCATTTTTTAAATATAAAATATGATAATGATGATAATCACATTTACTGCTATTATCCTCAACACTAAGATCAACACTAATATCCCAAGTGTTATCATGAAAGTACCAGATGGAGTGGATTCTTTTTAAATTGTATCCACTTTGACTGCATAAGAAATGACAATATTAAACATATCAATATTATTTCTGCCTTCTTATAAGATGTGGTCAGTTACACTAGAACCAATTACTGTCATAATGGATTACTTTTCATGCCAGATAGTTTTTTTTACTCGACAACGGGGCAACCCAACATACCTTGTTGCTGCAAAACTGATACAATGTCACAGTGCTGTGAATATGTTATGAAGTAGATGCAGATGTCAGCATTAAGCCATTAGTTTGATGAGATAATTGCAATCTTTACACAAATGCAATTGTGACTTAATTAGGTTCAATGTAGGTTTAAATTTCTCCATATCAGTTTGGAGATATTGAGTGGAGTTAAAACTAATCCTCTACAATGTAAGTCAGGCCCTATATTGATAGAATTTGTTTTTGAAAACATATATTGATGGAACAAAATACAAAACATTTTAGTACTGAAAAGCTTTTTTCATACAGCACTCCTCAGAGTACAAAACTGTCAGAATTGAAATTATGAAGAAAAATGATAAAACTTAACTCAAGTGTATTTTAAAAGTAGCCAATCAAAAATCTAATTAGCAGATTGGTGTTGTTTTGACAAATCAATGTCTGTGGAACTGCGAAATATTAAGCACCACTAACAAGTGAAATACGAGAATTCATAGAAGATACTTCTGTCACAGTTTTTGCAATCATTCATTGCAAATACTGTATGAAACAAATCCATCTGCCCCTGCCATGATTTCAAAGATCACAGAAGTACTCAAAGTTTTATCACGGGTCTCAGTTGCTCTCCAACTTATTATTGACACTATAGGCTGAGAAACACATCTCCAACATCATTTGAAATAAATTTGAGGCTACATTATATGTTAGAGTTGGACAAACTTCAGTATTTGAGTGACTGGCCTTTCAAGTTCTCCCTCCCTTCACAACTTCATACAAGATCACCTGTAAACTCAAGTTCTTTCTTGTTAAATCAATATCTCTGTCTTCATTCCTCATCACTAAATACAATGAGCAATTTTTTGGGTCTTCTTTGATTCTATACTTTTCCCTCCATATTTGAATACATTATGAATACATCCTCCCAGAGATGATCCCACAATCTGTATGTAATGGGAGCTGGATGAGCTTGAGTTTCCCATACGAATATAGACCTATGAGAAGACAGTCAAAAGTAGTACATGTAGTTTATACCATCACTAGTTTTGCATTTCTTTATGTTTATTCATGTATCAAGATTACTTACTCATCGACCTGGTATTTTTTTAACTTGCACTAACATTAAATTGCCCAGGTTTGTTCTAATCGACAACTGTTAAACTTTATTAAAAGGAACCTATGCTCATGTCAGTTCCCCTTTGCCATTTGCTGTCTTATCTTGCTGATAGCAGCACTAACTTTGGATGCTAATATCTTTGGTCCATCAATATCTTTTCCGTTTTGTGGCTTTTGCTGTATATAGTCTTCCAATAGAACTGCAGTGTATTCTGAGCATCTTTGAAGGATTTCTGACTTTTCCATCGTCCAGTTTGAATTCAATGCATCTGCTAGATGAAAAGCTATTCCTGCCAGCTAACCCCTTGATTCTTTGATGCATTTCTCTTGTGTTTGCAGTCTGTGTTCTTTTGACTTCTTCACGAAAGATAGTCAGCCATATATATGTTTCCCCTGCCTGTGTTTTTCTTGATTTTTCTGCTTCGAGTACTTTGAGCTATGTCTCTGCAATTTTCTGCCTATCTTTTATCTTTTCAAGTATCTTGTCAATCATACATTTGTTTTTACTAGTCTCACTTTCTTGGTTAATACTTTCTGTACATTGTTAACAAGAATTGACTTTCGGTTTTCCCAATGTGTATTCTTGTCAGGGTCTAGCTCTTGAACCTTTCTGTTGATTACTATGTTATGATAGCATCATTCTTCTACAGTTGACTATAATCTATTTGTCTCTGATGTGGCAACTTTCATTGTTTAGCCAGTGGTGGCTGGTGGTAATTAGGGCAGGGGTGCTAAACTGGGGCATTGCCAGTTAGGTATTATGGTAGGTGCCCCATTCTGCTCCATTGCAACATATTTGGTGTTTAGTTACAATATTTTAAAACTTATAATAATCTATAAGCAGATGCCTGGCCTAGTTCTCAATCTATCATCTGTCCATTAGAAAGCAGAGCTTGTTCCAAGTAGCAAACAAGACTTGCCCAAAGGGCAAATCAGCCCTAATCTATCAATATTGTGCATTTTGAAGTCAATCAATCAAATTCTAATCTTCAGAGCTACATTAACAGTAAACATCATTTAGTTGACAAGGCTTTCAACCAATCCCATAAAAAAGACGAGCACTAACTAAATAGAACTTGAAATTGATGTACCTGAATGCATGAAATGTATGCCACATAAATTGATGATGTGTATTTACAGAGTCCATTTACTAGAAATCATCCATGCAGTGAAAGAGACAATGTTATCCTATTAAATAGAAATTGTTCTTGATAGTAAAAGTTTCAAGTAAATTTATCGGTTATAATTTATCTAGTTTGTACACACATACATTTATTTGAAAAGTACCGTACTTGCACAAAATTGTATCCATGATCACTATTGTCCCCAACCTCAACTTGGAACAAATTGTCCATAACTCCAAATCAGGAAACAAGGGGAAAGTTTATAGAACATTGATATGTGATAATTCTGCAAGAAATAGAAATCACGTAGTTCCTATTCCATCCTATTCCATCCTACATTTGCCAAGCATCAGCTCCTACAAGGAAGCAATCACCTTGGGTTTCTAAAGTTAAAAGCACTACTAAGCAATGTGACTCTGCCATAGGGCAGCATTTGCTTGAAACCCCATACTGTGCAAAATTGTTTACGGATGACTGCTTTGGCATAATAGGCAGAACTAGTCAGCTTTTCACCTAGCTGTCCTCAAATCCGTCCACATAAAAGGAACAAAACCGTTGCTTTGCAGACAAAAAGAATTTGTCTTTACACTATTCATACACTGTAGAATCTGTCCTAACTGTCTCCAGACTGAAATGTGAAAACAGATAAAATAGTTCAAGTTAAACATACATAGATCTCAATGAACGCAACACTATCAAATGGATTTTCTCATCTTCCTCTTGGTTTCATGTAAGATGTAGGGCCTTCTGGTATTGCTTAAAATTCCTGTATGTAGCTCCTGTATTTCTTTCTGTTTTGTAACCTTGTGTTTCTTCAGCACTGCACTTAAAAGGATCATTCAACTTGAAGCAAAACATAACCACTCATAAATATTTAACTCTCACTGGCAGTCTACAGGCCCAATGTTACCATTACAGACTTCGCCAATACATCTAACTGGCATCTTTACTTATAAGAAAATTAGCCCTCTCTCTTTTAGATGAGGAAATCTCTCCACCACAACTGAATTAAGATCTGATTGCAAAACTTTCTTTCCCAAAGATAACATGGCCAAGGCACTTAATCTGTCCTCCTGCATGGTATTTCAAAGGAAAGTTTTGATCCTCTTTAGAGTTGAGAAGCACCTTTCTGCCTCTGATGATGTCATAGGCATTGCCACAAGGATCTGACTAAGCCTTGCATGACATAGTTTCTTTAGAGTGCGCAGGTTCAGTTATGGTGGAGGTAAAGCAGAGTACTAAGGCAGCATTTAGAACATCTTGGCTGTTTTTTATCAATGTGAAGACCAACTTGTAGTATTCTGCATGCTTAATTTATAACAGAAATAATAGGCTAAATATAGTGAAGAGTGAAAAGCATGATCACATGCATAACAGTCATCATACATGTAACACTTCGAATAAAAATGCTTTTCAAATTACCCAAAATTATACTCTTCCATGCATAGTTGTAGAGGGGGGGGGGGGTAAAGTTGCAATTTTTCTAAATGTTCACCCCTGATTTCATGTAATAATGATCCTCCCCCATTTGATTATATCTTCATATTCAAAACAATATCTGAAACCTCAATACAACTTCACTTTTTATCTTAAATTGTCTGTAAGCTGCTTTGTGTAAATAGTAGACTGAAGGCTATAACAAAGTAATCTGGAAGTAGAAAATTGTAAGGAAAACATCTGACAGCTACTTGCTGTGGATTTGGCAATGTAAACAACAGCAGCTCCATTGATGTAATAACAGAACTGACTCACCTCCATCTGTTCTACCACTAAGTAAACAGCAATGCCATGGCAAACATTCAGTCTTTCTCGATAGTTCTGGTAGCGTATTCCTTCTCATCCAGCAAGTACAGTTCCACTCTTTTCACAGCCGATGTTGAGTTTTTCCTGCTCAAACAAACTTCCAGCAACTATCAAAATTATGTTGAGTTCTCTATCCTCAATGCTGCATCATATGGTGTAGGCCTAGCGAGAATCCTGTTAAATTTTTAAGGAATGAGTGGTCTATAAATTCATTTTTTTGGGCCAGTTGCCAATTTATCGGGGGCACCTTCACAGTTTCCAGTCAAAGCCTTGTAGAGGAATCATCAGGAGAGCTCATTTTGACATCAATGGGATAGAAACTGTCACAACTGGACTTGGATGCATTGCGAATTTTGCACCCATTCTAACACCAAATCTGCAAGGATTGAATGTTGAGAAGTGTCTGTTAACAAAAGATCGTACGAACGAAATTTTTTTCGGGAGCTTAGAATTTGATGATTACTTTAGTCTGTAAGTTACCAGATACTATCAGTGTTGGCTCACATCCATATTGCTTTACTGACCTTGCAAAATGGTCTGGTAGTTTATAAATGACGCAGTTGAAAACAAGACCTAGGGGCAAGAACTTACATTGTCCAATGAATGGGCCTCAACTTCATCTGGGTAACACATACGATGATGGGCTCAGAGGGTGCCTTGCACTCCATTAGGAGCCGCCTCTGGGTTTAACTCTGATGAATACCACAACCAGTATATGGCTGCCCTTACAACCAGTTCCTGG
>JAAAKL020005491.1:0-19235 GCA_010016065.2 Carybdea cf. marsupialis auct. non (Linnaeus, 1758)
AAATACAAATCCACCGATTAGATTTTGTTCGTTCCGACAATGGAAAATATGCAGCCCCCCCCCCCCCCCCCCCCCCCCCCCCCCACACACACATAGACACTTTATGAATGGTCATTCTGTCCTGTACCGTCACATCACATTACAGACAAACGTGTGTAAATTTACCACATCCATTAAACAGCTATCAGGCGAAAGATGTTTTGTTGTCTTTAATAGTGACCACGAAGACCTTTACTGCCTATCTTTACTGTAAAAACCCGCAAAACTCGATACCGTTTGCGGCATATTTCGTTTTGGTGGATCAGAGTGTTCTCCGATTGTTGAACGTGTATACCGTAGCCAATACATTAAAGCAGGGTCGAATTGATTCTATTGCGACTCTGATTAAATGCCTCAATTTTAATCAGAAGAAGGGAGGGAGAAGGTGTGGTAAAGTTTCTGGAGGAGAGCAATCAGGTATCCAAGAGCATAGTCTTTCTTCCAATATTTACATTGATTTCGCTATGATTCTCAATTGGTTAGCAAAGTTTGCTCGATTATACCAGGACGCGTAACTGGCTGAGTTGACATGTAAGTTTAGCGAGTTTGCCAGATGACATCTTCGCACGTCTTTTATTAACTATTGCTTGGCAGTGAGATTCCCAGGGGTATTTGGAGGTAGGTGTACTTGCTTTGCTCTGTGTGATACTATACGAGAACAGTCCGTAATACTTGTCCGCAGACTTATATACTACCCACGACCTTTGCACTTTCTGCCGTGTCATATTGCTATTCAGATAACTTAGGATTAACACAGAGGCAATGAAATAATTCCCTTTGATTAGTGCTGTATATCGCCTCTTATTTTGGCGACTGTTAACTTTTAAAGGTTACCCTAATATGATCATAAGCTAACCCTGACATTATAGTGTCATTCATTTCCCATATTCACCAACATTCTAATACGTAACGTTTTCAAAAGTTTGCAGTTTATTTTATTTTTCAGTAAACTTACAAGAATAAGGGTACGGAATTTCAATTAAGAGGGCCGATTTTTTCCATCTGAAGTATTCAGACGTGAACACCGGTATTGCGGACACATATAACCCAATCTTAGTTCGAATATGAATATCGATTTGGCCCAAATTATCGACTTTCCAGAGATTTGGGGGGCTCAGTGCCCCCCCGTGCCCTCTGCCCCGTATGTCTGTGCTCAGAGGATCGTAATTAGAAATTTGACTGATTTTCGAGTTTACGTTTGTCATTTAGATTTTCTAAAACAGGTTGTCGTTTTAAAAAACTTGGCTTTTCAAACTTTGTGATAAAAATCTCTAGAAATTTCTAAGCATAGGTTAGAATCACTATCACGAATCACTCGGAGAGAGGGAAACTTATAGGGCATTACTGAAAATGATCATTTGTGAAATTGGCTGTTAAACATTCTCAATGCTCTTGCACTATCGCCCACGGGCCATGTGTTCAGAAACAATGGTCTGGAACCTCTTCTCCTCGACATAGTCTTCGGTAAGCCAGTCAGAGGTCGACCGTAAGTAAAGACTGAGACAACAATGTCAAATAAATATGTGGATTGCTTACGGTAAAAATAAACAGGGTAGCCCAAGACTTAGTTAGCTGGAGAATACTCACGAAGGGGTCACGTCTGCTCGGACTTGAGCAACATGTCGCCATCTCTATCCCTCTCTGTCTTCACTTTTGTGTACTGCTACGATGCTTCTCTGTTGGTGGTGTTCTACAGAGTAACTCCCAATGACAGAATTTTCTTCTTAATTTTAGAGAAGAAAAATAGTCTGCCCCAGTTTTGTCCGTATTGTGGAGGAGGCCTACGCTAGTGATGGCAGCTACTGACTCGTACACAACGGATACTATACGTAGTGGATTGGGTTGCCTCTTCATTGTAAAATCTTTGAGTAAGAGATTTATTTCATTGTCCTGCGAAGCGCCCAAAGTCTAAAGTAACCACTTATTTATTTATGTTTGCGTAAGAATATTCGGTAAGCAAGCCGAAATATGTTTTAAGAACGAGTCAAGAAAACCCACATAAACATCGGAATATAGCTAATGACTTGGAAGAGCATACTTGATTATGTATTGTTTAGAAATGCGGATATATAATAGACAACTTTACTTACGATGTTTGCCTCAGAAGCTGGGACTATAGTAAACATTTAAAGCTATTACAAATTGTATATGCATATATGTAAACAATAGCCTCATGTGGCCTTTGTATGCCCTCTTTTGTAAAATACTCTCCTTGTCAACAGCTAAGTACTCTGAGCATACTTCACCAAGCTTGCATTTCCTTAATTTTTCCAAACTGCCTGACTTTCGTGGGTGGTCTCTATTTTGAGGCAACAATTAAATGATATTTTAGATTCCAGGTGACGATATTACCATACCTTGTCTAGCACATTGTTGACTTCTCTCAAGCAACCTAATCTATGTCTAATAGGAGCAGTCTTTTTCTTTGCGCAATTTATATTTTGAAGATCACAAGGATTGCCACCTTCCGAAACATTGCGTGTCGATGTATATCTTTACTTTCATAACAGATCCTCAGATTTAGCTGAAGCAGTGAAGGGTGAAGAACAAAATCAATACATACTGTACACCATGACGATAAGGGCATTATATCTTTGTGTCCTAAAAATCATAACATCTGTCGAAATGCTCATCAATGTTAAAATGCATTCAATTTACTGTTAAACAAGCTGGAAGATTCATTCAATGCATAACAATAACAGTAGTCAAACAAGAGAGTGGTAGGGGAGTAGCTTGCAGTTGCTTAAATCCATTGCTAAGGTAGAAAGATGTGCAAAGTAGGGCCTAGGTCTGCTGCTGAGTTTCACACAAAGTCCACAGTAAGGACAACTTGCTCGCATCTATTTTATGACGGTATTAAATATGTTCCGAATTTTGAGGAAATAAAGATTGTTTAACTTGTTTGGTAAAAACATTGTGTAAATTCTAATCTCATTGAGATTTTGGGAAAGATTGTTTATACTTTACATCAAAGTTTAGCTCATCGAATCCTTGTACATTGAACATCAATACCTTGTTGTGCTAAAGATGTTGATGCCCCCCATCGTGCCAAATTTTCATTTATATAGCGTGTTCATTACTAATACACATTAAGAAATTGAAATTATACAAATCACGACATCCTGTGCCTACACAATTTACACAAACACATTTTGAAAGAAATTATACAGCCTCTCTTTGACAAAACAATGAATCACAGTATGTGATCTAACAAGTTTACATTAACCAGCATTTTTGCTCAAAGACAAAGACGGAATACCACTGTTCATACAAAAGTTAAACAAACAATTATAACAGTAATGCAACATATCAACAAGATATACCACAACAAGGTTTAATAGCGTAAGGCTTGGCCATTAAAAAGCGAAATTGTAGTATGAGATGGGCAATAAACTGAAAAACAAGTTTCAAGACAAGGTATACCACATTACGAAAACTCCCATGACGGAAATAAAACGGCAATTATAAAACAGTACACACTTCTCTTATTCAACTGAGCCATGGTATAACCGCGCGTGGTCGGTGGTTTGTGTCCCTCTCCATTTAATATAATACTTTTCTCATCTGGTGATATTTAGCACTCGCTCAGATGGCTATTTCCCATCGCAATAATGGATAGTCACTAACAACCGCTGTGTTGTAAGTCTGCTTGTTGCCATGAATTATAGGAAACCTTGCTGTGTGATCAGCTCACATTTCTCTCTGTTTGATCTATTTTACTTCTTTCCGAATACATTCTAATATTTATGGAAGCAAATCAACATCTTATTTATTTTATCTAGTTCTTTACTGACATTTTATCCTTGGTAGATTCATTAATTTTAATCGCGACCTGCAGCTGGTATTATCAGCAATAAAAGTAAATATGCGATATTGAAATCTATTTAAAACAGCTAGTCACTGAATTACGGATCGGTACGCATGAGCATTATCTAGCAAAATGAGTACTGGCAATGAGCTGAAAAGTCTGTCTTGTGTACTCTTACCAACTCGAAAGCAAAAGACTCACAGATATTTTATCAGAGCACATGACGTCGTGTGAGACTCTTAATTCCTACACATTATTTTGTTCCTTTAAATAATTTTCTTCCCACCAGAAAGGAGCTGTCGACCTGCTTTGTGTGCATAAAAATAACCTACCTTCCTCATCACCATCATCATAAACTTAAGTCGTTTTATATATGATAGGATGTGACTCCGCTCCAGCCATCCTTATAACCATAAAAACTACTTAGTTTTGAATTATTCCAGTCCATTTCATCGTATTACTCATCCACTTCCTTATTGATGTTTACCTATTTCTCCTCCCTTCTGTTGGGCCATTAAAGAAGCATTGTTTTAGCTTTTCACGAGGGACCATTATGCAAATAAGGCTTATGCTACCATTATCACTAATAATGCTATCATTGCCATTTTGAAATGAGGGGTGCTTTTACAAACACTAGGTTTTAATTTGTGTCAAATTGTTGGGAATGTGGAGATTTTAAGATTAATCTGATTTTAAAGGATATTTTTTGTAAATTTCGCTTTTCTTAATATGCCATTTAAATAGATGCACATCTTCCCCTGAGTGCCTGAAATAGTTGATCCTCTTCTTGCACATAATATGAAGAAGTTGTTTCTGATCGCTAGCCATTATTAATACCGTTTTGTTTGTATTTTATGTTGTACATGGAATTTTCAAGGCCCTGTACCTGTATCATTACCATTCAATAACACCAATGCTAATAGTTGCCCTCTTTGGTGAGGCTCATGTTTCAAAGCTCACTCTTTAGACAAAAAAATAAACTTCAAAGATCTTAACCTGATAGTCAAGTCGGTCTGTCTTTATTTCATTTAGTGCAGCGTGCATTTCTCTCTAACATAACCCTTTCCTATTCATCAGAAAATGTTGCAACAAAGTCACAATGATAGAATTTTTTTAATGCGATGCGTCAAAAAATCAGGTACAACGGTATTGCAGGTAACTTAACCATTCTGCTAAGGTTATGATGTAGAATCCAAAACAATGGCACATGATCAAATATATATGTTCTTTACATAATGAAATACTCTTAAAAGACAAGAGCTTCTTCTACGGATGCCCCATACTTAAAAACATTCCATAAAAACTTTCAGTGCCACAAAGACTACTGGCATTGCCGCAGAAGAAGACGCTTGTATGCGCTAACAAAACACCAAAAGTTACAAGTTGTCTTTCAAACGACAAACGCTAGACACGACATTACAAGCATACAACGTTGCTTTCTCTATATATGAGAAGCTGCTACACTCTAGCGGGAAATTCTGGGTCTTTTGTAGCAATCCCTTTAGAAATCCTAATGAACCTTTCATTTTCACCCTTTGAAAGAGATGGGTTTTTAAAGATAGGTTTGCATTGCCAAAACTATATCATTATCTCATTAAACACAAGCAAATACTTTTATATGTACCTTCTTTCTACCATTCTATTATTTGCACAGTCGTTATCATCATTATCTTTTCATCATCAATATCGTCACATTATACTATTAGTATTTTATTTTCTTATTACAGTGCGTATGTTACAAATGTGTCACCTGGGGTTTAAAACTGTACGCTCATAAAGTTTCAGAATTTAGTTTGATCGTTTGACTCATGATCCAATTACAATAACTACTGTCCTTCAAGAAGCAGTTTCTGTCGTTATCAAAATAAACTAGATTGCTGATTTTAGTTTCTCAAGTAAATCAAAGGAAGTCACAAGTTCTTCCTAAGAGATAGTGATCTTATAGCCCAGTCAAATGGTTGCAACTTACTTTGCGTACGTGATTTTGCTACCATATGCATATCCTAAATTAACACCCTCGTAATTTAAAGCTCAGCGGAGGGAATATCTTGGTTTAGGGACTCCAAAGCATAACATCAGGGAGAGAAAAGGAGGACTCAAATTGCTGGATCTTGACATTAAGAGCTAGCTGTTCTAGCCACTTCGCAACACTGTTTCTTAGAAAGTATTGGTTTTCTGCTCTAATCCCTAGGCTTGAAATGCTTCAGATGTGATTTGAAAGTATCTGTAGCCAAAGACGTGCAAACTATAAAACGTATCACATAGTTGTTACAGAAACAAAGTAAAGAAGGACTGACATGAGTGGTGAAAAGTTCGAAGAGTAAGCCCTACCTTAACTACCACTACCATGTAGAACAGGAAAGCTTTAAAGAATATGAGTGAAAATTGTACTATAAATGGCCTCACAGTAAGGTTTCCCATGGATTGCAGCTTCTCCTGTCTTAATGAACTAGAACCCTGATTATTACCGAAAAACAGGAGGAGACAGTTTATTAAAACTTCACAGTTCTTTTACAATATCTTCATAAATAGCATCTCCAGCAATCAAAGAACATCATCAATTATTAAGATTGGATAATGGCAGGGATTAAGTTGCTCTATCCACGAAAGGATTGTTTGAACTTCTTTCTCCATTACCAATATCAATGAAATCCAGATAAGGAAAGTTTCAATATCAATAAACAAATTTTTTCACTCTTGGTAGACGATTCTTGATATTGACCTTTACCTAAAAATTGGGTATTAGTCCGTTCTTGCAGTTGGCCTGCACGAAAGATATGATATTTCAAGGCCAGTTTGTAACAACATTGAAATAAACGAGGGCAAAAAAAGGATTAAAAAGTAGAACTGCAGTTTTCTGGTTTTTTTATTATTGTTACAGAGATTTTTGTTGACGGTTGTTCTACTACATTCAATAAGCCGTTCGTTTAAACCCATTTAAAATCAACGAACTGATTTCTCATTCATGGCACGCAACAGGACGCGTGTTGGAACATATGCGTAATTTTGCCTCAGCTACGTTCCTACGGTCTCTTTTACACTCGACTGTTGACTAGAATCTTCTTTAACAAATTGTTGGGCATGGCTGGCATCAATAACGGCTGAATTGGAAATTTGAACGTTGTGCTCAGCTGATGAAACAGATTTGTTTACTGAAACAGCCAGGTGCTATCCTTTGGCAGATCTTAGTAACGGAAACAAAGAAATCAATTTGTTTTGTCCGCCATTTTCCACATACTGTGATTTTGATCTTTGATTGGTTTATACTAGTCACATGCTTACTTCTCAGAACGTTACTGTGGGTCGAAGATGTTTGCTGCGAGAGAGCAGGTTGGCCTATGATAGCAGTACATTGCGCAGGAATGGGGTTCTACTGGGTGTACATTCGCTCTCACGTATTCCAACGTTTGTCAGACAACGTCTACTGTGTGCAGGATGCTTTTTTATTAACAAGGAAGGACACATCAGGTAATGTTCGTGGGCCCTGCTGTTAACTCCGTTTCTTGGTGTTCACCTGTATCGATCTGGTCGATCGCTACCTACGATTTTCTTTGACGAGGAAATTCACCGGAAAAGTAGATTTTGCACTGATATAGATAATGGAGTAGACGGGGATTAACATGACTTGTATAACTCATTACATATCATGTGCAGGAATTGATTGTGGTCTGATAGACACGGTTTCTATGTCAGATAAGTCGATCCTTTCAAAGGCTTTGTGTTGTGTAAGGACGAATTGTTTTGATAGCTGAAATACATCGTAGATACCACTGCATTATCACTTCAAGTTAATAATGGATACACAAGAATCGAAATGTATAAAGAATATCGATATCAGGAAAGGGCAGCAAGGGTATGGCTTTATTATTTCCAACCAAAGACCTTGTATAGTAAGTAATATAACCAAAAGAGGTCCAGCAGAAGAAGCTGGGCTTCAGGTAGACGATGAACTTCTTCAAGTTAATGGTATCAATGTTGAGACCATGACACATGAAGAGGTCGTGAGGATGATCATACGAAGTAGTGGACCTTTTCTACACCTGATGGTGAATGCGAAAAGTGGACTAAGGGATAGAGATGAAAATTCAAATAAAGTTTTGCGTAAAAATGCCGACCAGGAACCATCAACTCCAGAAGTATTGCGAGCACGTACGAAAAGGAGTACTCCTGAGGTAACAGTCGTTAATAACTCTGCGGAAGCTAAGCGACGAAATTTTGCCAGGACTCGAGCAGTAACGAAAGCTGATTATGCAGCTAGGGAGAGAACGATGTCGAGATTGCAGTATGGTTTACTAAGTCGTTCCCTTCAGAGTACGAGTAGTGATGATACAGCTTTTCAATCGGAGGGCAATGACAATTCTAGTATTTCCAATTCGAGCAGCCAATCGTTCGACGAAGTGCCTGGCGGCGTCAAGCTCTTATCTATCGAGTGGGAGAGAGAAAATGTTAATGTAACAAGGAGCCTCTACCCAGTTTTAGCACCCATCAGCAACAACGAACTTGAACAAATGCAAGAATACAGAGTCGTTTTAGGTTATTTATGCACAATCGAACTGCCCAGTGAAGCATTTTTGCCAAGTACTAGTTTAAATGCAATTACTAATTGTGTGAAACGCTTGAATAAGACCGGCAAGAAAGCAAACAGCACCGTGCTAATGACATTTTCAGCCAAAGGGGTAACCCTCAGAAACAGTCTTGGAGTTGATATCATTACCTACCCACTGAAGACACTCGCATTCACTGGCACGTGCCCAACTGACAAACGATTTTTTGGTATCGTTACCAGAAAATCACTCGGAACACCTATAGTTAGGAGATCTCCTAAACTTCTCGCTAAAAAGGGTTCAAACTCAAAGACAATCGTATGTTCATGTCACGTATTTCTAGTGGACGCAGAGCTTGCAGATCATGAAATTCACAAGCCCATAGCAGATATGTTCGATTTTAATTGTACGAAAAGTACTGACTTCGGTGGATGTAAGGAATTTCCAGCGCTTTCATCTGTTGTATTGTACGCTTTAAATTCCCTGTTCAGGGAGAGAAACCCGGACATTGACTTGCAGTTTTCTGATTCTGAAGCACAGGAGAAGAAAGGCAAAAAATTCAAGAAAGTTAAGAGTCCCAAACCAAGGGCTAAGAGTGAGCCTTACCATTTAAATCAGATGCAGAGATCATACTCAAGTGATCATCTGAGTAAGTCAGCTGATGGGAATAGAAGTGACTCGAATAAAATAGCTGTAGATAGCCAACAGATTAAAGAAGAGTTGGATAGTTGTCTAGAAAAGTCGCAAAGAGAGATTCCAAGATCATCTCCTTCTCTGTTTTCACGATTTCTGAAGCCCAGGAACGGAAGGAGAACGAGTGGATTCAGTCCGAAGGTCATCCCCCGGACGGTAAGCCAAGACACAGGAGCAAGTTTGTATTCCAGTGTGGAGAAATACAGTAAGCCAAATCAACTAACATCAGACGTTAGTAGCTCCTCGTGTAGCCTTGACTTGGATAAAGCTGTCGAGGAAGAGCAACAAGAGGAAGGCAGTTCTTCTGCTCTGATTGTGGATAATGCCGAAACTTCGGTTAGAAAGGAAGATTATACCACGCAGAAAGGCGAGAAAGAAATCACTTTCAAGAGTTTTATCAGGGAATCGCCATTAATGCGTCGCAAAACGCGTTCCAGGAGAAAGAAGGTATCACATTTTTCAGACATATTTCAGTCGTAAATATTTCTTTTTTTAAGTGAAAGCTGAAGGGAAACTAAAAATGTAAACACTGTTATGTTTTGTTTTATCTATTTAATCATTTAATCGACAGCAATTAAAATTGAGGTCGCCCGTTGTGCAAGGCTCAATGCCGGTTTCGTTAACGATTGATATATATGGCAATCAGATGGGCTTATCAACCTCGTGAAAACTACCGATGGCGGTGAAGCAGATCCACTTATCAAGATTTATTGGTTTTAGTATGCAGGTAGATGATAAGAATGTGTAAGTTATAATGTTCTCGCGGAAAATAGGATTGTGATATGATTTTGCAGCTGATAGCAAATATAACAGATTGATAGCTGGAAGAACTTAATGAGACAATACATAATTTATCTTCTAAGTAATTTTACATTTCTCTTTAAAACATTTTACATTTTTCAGGCTCATATCACACAAAATATTTGATGATTTAACTATTTATTTACATGTATGTATGTATGTATGTAAGTTATGTATGTAAGTTATGTATGTATGTATGTATGTATGTATATATGTATATATGTATGTATGTAATAACTCAATAAACATGAATACATATGGTGCTGGCGGGGATTATGTATGAATATGGTAGGTTAACACCAGATGTTCTTGCATCTACAGTAATTCATAGTAAACAACTAACAAGTCGTAGAGACTGCATCTATGGATATGCAGGACATAAACCCGAGAGGTTAGTTAAGATTGATTACTAAATAGTCTTCTACAGAGCAAGTTTACCAGAAATAGAGTAACTAAGTGATGGGAAGTGTTTTTGTATCATAGGAAAGTCTGGGTTGGATAGGTTGATTTATAGTTGACCAAGATCTACTGGTATTGACAAAATGAAGGATTCAAAAATATTAAGATTTAAAACTGGTGTAAAATATCTCATTGTACGCATTGATACAGAAAAACTGTGACACTGAAAAAGGAATAGTAGCCAAGACCATCTATTGGCCTTTAATTCAGTTCAAATTACATAGGCGCTTGTATCCAGATGTATTGTTAGAAGAACCAATCACTGAACATCGAGGGAATGTTTCCATGACAACTGAAAGCAACTAGCTTTTTGCATGCCATCATTGCACAACTTCCCATACACTTGGCTGTTGGTGTTGTGAAGCACAGGTTTTTAGCTATTTTGAGGAAGTTTAGGGGACTGTGAAACTGGAATGCCCCGCTAACGAATTTGCAATGTGTTGAGATTGGAGAAGCATTTTGATTGGGTTGATACAATAGTATTTAATTAAATCGAAGTAATTGAATTTCCGATGCTCTACATAGAAACTGAAAATGTTAAGGGCAAGGAAATATGAAAGTGAGAGGATATCTCTTGAAAGTTTTAGGGCATGCAGTGCATGCGTTGCATTCACTGAAGGCATGTCCCTGTTTGTTGCACAGGAGAACAGAATTGAATTCTCCCTCTGTTTACAACTTGCTGCTGCACCTCTGTATTTGATATCTCCATCACTATCCCCGACAGTCTGTCCATGATATCTTTTGCAAGCAGAGCTTGTTGATTCACTCTGTTGATGCACCCTTACAGCATCTCACCACCTACCACCATGTCATCATTTATTTTTGTTGTTGTCATGTGTTGACTATCTGCAGCACTCTGCCCCTTGTAATAAACAGTTTTGTTTAGTGAGCTGACCAGAATAGTTCTTGTGATACCATTTCTGGCAGGTCATTTTTTCTAAGATTTAGTAATACTGCTGAATACACACTATGCAGGTGTTTGGTGGTCTGCACAATTGATGGTTTGGGTTCTTTGTGGAGGTGATACTCCTTTAAAAGCCCAACAGTACATTATATTGTGAATGTGTCAATGTTGAACATCTTTAACATGCTGTCCTGTGATGCCTTATTACAATAGAAAATGTTTTTTCTTGAAATAGTATAGAGTAGCAGTGAAGAAACGGTTGGCAAGATATATTAAAGAAGCTCTTGTTTCCATTAGTTGCAAGAAATTGACACAAAACATTTTGCTACATAATGCAGAAATTGTTATCTTTGCATGGACTTCAGTATCACCCTAGCATCCTCCTAAATATGATTTTGATGGCTAAAATTAACTTAGTGCTGTTGTTGTGATGCAATTATCAGATTACCTTGCTTGTTAAATGCAAGATGATAATGCACATTCAAGGTCAACAGGTACTCATTTTAATATTGTGAGGGTAATAATTGTCATATGCTTTACAAAAAGGAAACAAGATATTCTGTTGGTTTCAGGCTTGTTTTGGATAGTTTCATACAATTTTTATCTAGGCAAGATGACACCATTTCCTTTAAATGATTTTTCAAACTTATTCCCTTGCAAAGGATACTTTAATGTACCAAATGCAGTAGTTTTCTAATGAATCAATCTCCTTAGTTTGCATAGCTATACTTGCTCTTGTCAGGGCGCCACCCTTGTTCTAAGTATGAAAGATAGTTCTCATTGCAAAATCTGGTGTTATGGCATCGATTCCTATATTGAAGCAGAAAAGGAAATTTGATACTTTGCTCAGTTACCTAATTGCTTATTCTTACTTTCATATGGCTTGCAGATCTATGTAGCTGGGATGTCTGCCTAGGCGTAGGATTTTTTAATGAAAATGTCAATCTGCCTATCAACATTTGGGATTTGTTTAAACAAGCTGAGGATGTAGTTTTGTCTCCAATTAAAATTTTAACCATTCCAAGTACAATTTATTACTCAGTAAGTAGGCCTGATTGTAATTTTAAACAAAATTCAATCTTGAGATCTCAGTACCGGTAGAGTTTGTGGCCCTGCACTGTCCACATAGCCCTATCATTTAGAACATAAACAGAAATCTCTCCTAGCTTATAATGGGACTTCGGAACTGTATGATATCATGTACATCTTCTTTGGGAGTCTCAGGTACCCCAATCATAATTTATTGGACCTGTTTGCACCATAGTACAGAGTCATTTTCTGTGGGATTTGGTTGGGGAAATGGATCAAAATTTGAAGGGCCTGGCATTTGTATAAAATATTTATATTTGGTTGCTGGTGCATGTGTTTTGGGTCTGGCTTTATGTCATTTTTAAAAGCAGAAATCAGTATTTTCTTATTTTAATTTAATGATGATAGATAAAAACAATTATGCAAAATAGTGACTTGTACCTTTATTTCTTTTGATCATACCATTTTTTTATAGTGAACCTGATGAAAGTGAATGTAAACCAACCAGGATACTTCAAAACTTTTAACATGAATTAATCCTTGCTACCTTTACCTCACAATCATTCCTTCATACCTGGGCCCGGTTTCTCAGTTTTCCCTAAATTCTAGGTGAGCACCTAACTTTAGGTGTAGGTGGGCACCTAAAATAAAGTGAGTTTCTTGTTGACCCTTAAAGTTAGGTGCTCACTTAACTGACTTAGGTGGGAAGATTTGGGCCTAGTCACTTAACTGCTCCTTTTTGCCTGTTGATTTCTAAATCACACTCGAGTTGCTGCCTTTGGTTGTAAATCATGTTTTTCTTAATGAGTTAAAAGCTGCTTTCAGGAAAGGAAAGGCCCTTTTTGACTTGGGATACAACTGATGGACAATTTGGAATTCGAAGTGTGATTTTGTTTCACAGAGAAAAATGTTACTGTATTGCTTGTCTTGCTTCAGACTGCAACAGATCAAATCTTCAGTTGTAGACATTATCTGTTGAACGTCATTTTCAGATATTACTTATCAAGACTCAGCTTGCCATAGTTTTACGGTTTTTTATTGTTTTTATCTTCACTGAGGACTTTGAGTTTCGTATCATATATTCATAGATTTGTGTCAAGGTGGAAAAGAAATTAGAGGAAAGCACACAGGAAAATTGTTGACACCAGATGACAGTTAGCGTAACTGGACAAAAATAACTTTAAATTTGTCACAAGCTTTGAAAGAAATGCAATGAGAGAACTCATTTATGCTGCTCATCGATGTTGTCAACACTAACCTGTTAGAAATTAAAAAGATGTGAATCTGTGTGAAGAATTTGTCCAAAAACATACATACTATTCTTTTTACTATGAGCAGTCAGCTTGATATCCTCCTTTCAGATTCCCAAAAATTTCAGTAGCAGGTAAATGGTAGGCTTGTCTTATCATACGGGTAGCATTTATGCGGAGCAGTGCTAGTGATGCTGAAACTTTATCTTATTTCGTCCTGATGGCACAACTATCCGAAAGCATCACAGAATGTCACAGTATTTTGATATGTTAACATGCCAATCTTGCTGTGTTTTTATATCCTGCCTCCCAAGTTGCTCATCTTGTCCAGGTAACTAACTAAAACTTGCATTTAGAGGGGGGACTATATGCTGTCTATGAAAAGATACATTAACTACTTTAATGAAATCAAAATTTATACTGGTACTGTCTATCTGATTCAAATATGAGCACAAAACTTTCTTGTTCATTTGCCAAACATGAAACATCATCTTCTTGGGTCAAGTTAACAGGGGTGACAGATTACATTGATGGGTTAAAGTGCCAAGAGAGGATCATCAATGTTGACATTGAGCTGATATCTGCATATTTCATAACACTTTTTTGTTGTCTTTGAGATAGGTTCCCACCTGTACTTAGGTGGTCACTTAAAGTTAGGGAAAACCGAGAAACCGGGCCCTGAAGGCTACCGGAACTGACATTGTCTGAAACTTAACTTGAAGTGATGTCGGGGTGCCTGCTTACTTTTTTTCTGATATGAAGATTTGGTTTCCAGTTAAAGTTGTTTTTACACTTGGCACATCAGTGGAAATAGAGTAAGGTAGTGCCAATGTATCTAGGACTTTTACCATACCATAGTGAACTTTGAGACAGAATGCACTTTCTTCTGTCACCAATGGCCCTTGACAGCAAGGACATTATCCAATTGATCATTGTGGCTTTCTGTGCATAAGGAGTTATGTACACATTTGTCTTAAGTTTATGTCATCTGGTGATAAATTGTGACTGTAATTGGTTAATTGTAACTTCTTGTCTTCAAAATTGACTTCTGATATCTGAACCAAAATATAATGAAATGCCTCAACAGTAGTTGTGCACACATCAATGTTGAAGTGTGTTCTTCTAACGTGCAAAATCTTAATCCTTCACACTCTTTGTTCATGTTTGTCTTCTTGATCATGTTCATGGCATTTGTTAGCATCACCTAGTGTTCTCTGTGTCACGATTTGAACCTTTTTCCTGCAAAAATCATGTTTAGTAACACTTTTGATTGATTTTAGGACAAATTTCTATATATACAGTAATAACAAGCCCACAGTATTTCAACTATGAGAACATAATTGATTCCAGGAAGTCTCTGTTACTTTGGCAGTTACCGGGTATGACACAGTTTAAGCACTTTAAGTAGGTGAATTGATGGGTTGACCTCAGTAGCACACTCCATAATTTTTGAGGGGAGGGGGGCAGTCTAAGAGTGAAAGTCTTGAGGCATTGATTTTTTTCTTTGTATATATGTATATTATCACCATCATCATCATCATGCATTTCAAGTCCTTGGTTCCCTTTTACAGGTGTTGGACTGCCATATGGTATGCAATCTTTCCAACCATATGATTTATCCCTCTCTGCAGCCATGTCAAAGGTTACGTGGCAGACCTGCAGATCCTTACATGGGATCATTCTGTGTTTTCCTTAAAATCCACCTCTTCTTGTTCTGCCTTCCACCTTAATTGTGTGGCACCAGTTCGTCAGAGATTGGCTTCTGTGCACATATCTGAGCCATCTCAGATTCTTGTAGTGAAGGTTATGACCAAGTGACTTTTTTCTTTTAACCTCACTCTTTTTGTCCTTCTGGCCATTGCTCAGTTGTTGCATAGTGGACTACCATGTTCTTTGTCCTCATTGCCCAGCACTTACTTGCACAGATTAGAACTTAGCACAAACTAATTCAGAAAATCCTGTCCCTTGTATTGCCCCTTGTATTGTGAGTGATCTACAGGTGAGGAGTGGTAGGAGCTCTGTTATCATTTCCTATAGTGATCTGTATCTTGCTTTTAGGTTTGACAAGAATTTTCTTTTTTTCTTTCTTTCTTCTTTTTTCACCCTGCTCAAGGCTGAAGCCAGTAGTAGGAACGAGGCTACTTTTCCCCTTCATTTTATTCATGCCCTTTATGCTTGCAGCCCCCTCACTATCCTATCTATCGAAACATAGTTTCCCACTTCACAATAGCAGATGGCAGAGCACATTACCTCTGGGATTGTGGCAGGCAAGCTCTGACGAACGCACTAACTAACGACCTTCTGATTGTAATTCTGACATTCTAACATTGTGCCACTACTGTATTAAATGGTCTCTCTCTCCAATGATAGTAAATATTTTTTGAACTGATTACATTTTATTTGACAAACACTTGCTCAACATTGGATACCATGTAGTGCATCCATAGTCAAAATGAGGTTAAATAAGGGCATTTGATAGTAAACTATGGATGTTGTAGTTCAAAGGCGTTGCTTTTGTGATAGAAATTTTAATTTTCCATTAATTTTCCTAAATAATGTATTTGCCTTTGTCTCACAAGAGAGAATCATCCAAACAACATCTAAGATAAGTAAGTACTAATGCTGTTTAATCTTAGTATTGCCCCTGCTTGTGTTAAGAACCTTTCTTACTCTAGAACCTGTTTTCTTGCAGACAACAAATTTTGTTGTGTTGTTCCCAAGTTTTATACTTACTTTGTTTCTAGAAACCAATCACAAAAAAAGTTTAAGTTACTATTTAAGTTTTTACTATTTTATTGATGCTTTATTGCTAAATGTTAAAAATTAATAATCTGCATAAAAAATCGGATCACAATCAGCTACCAGAGTCATTTACTTACGAAAGGAAAAGGAGGTGTTAATGGTGCTTACTCAGAGAAGTGAATATTTCCCTGCTTTGTTATCTTTCCATGACGGGGGCATAATATAATGGCCTCCCCAAAAATTGTCGACAGGTTGACAAGGTATTTGAAGTCGATGCAAATGATTGGGATCTGGTAACAAATCAGATTTAAACTCCTACCAGTATATATATTTCCAATAAATTTATATCGGGTATGAGAAAAAGGAATCGTAGCTTCCAAAGCAACTGTCTGTTAAAAATCATAATCGAGAGTGACCTTTGCCTCCTCCCTAGTTGATTGGAAGCTCTGGCTTTGCAAGAAAGTTTTGCCGAACTCGTAGTAAATACTTATTCTTCACATACATTTAGTAGCAGAAAGATCGACGTTCTTTTATATTGCTTTCTCAAAAGCAACCGGTTTGTCATGGGCTTTTTGTGCAGCAATACAACGCTCCAACTTGTCAATCAAGCAACGTAAATGAACCAATCACGTTGCTGTACGAGAGGCTTTTTTGCGCAAAATTTGTTCGCTTTCCTAGTGTCCGAGTAGAGTAGTCCGAGATATTCCAAGCAAACTAACAGAAATTGGGAGTAAAACCGTAGGGACATGTAATACAGAACACAAATAGTTCAGGAGCAGGAACCATCCATGTCAATTTTAGATTATCAACGATTCGGGTTAACAACGAAACGTTCACCACGAATCAAAATGCCTTATCGATGAGGTTTGAACTTAAAAGGAATATTTTATCATAATAAACTATTTTTGTGAATAAAACAATGATTAAGTACGTACAAGAGACCTTTATTATTCTTTCTTGTCAGCAGTACTTTTAAATGGGGGAGCTGCTTATCGATGTAGTTTTACTGTTCTTCCTGTTTGTTGGGTTTAGATACTTATTTGTATTTTGTACATTCTGCACTTCTGTCTCTTATTCGCATTTGGAGAAAAGACATTCTCAATTGTACCGTAAGAACGCTTACCTTTTACAGCTTATTTTTAGAGAAAGGGCGAGTTCATAGCAGCTATATGTTCGAAGCTTGCCCTAAGTCAGCCTACTGACAGTCAGTATCACGTCCTTGCACTCCTTTTTTGAGTTGAACGTTTCGGCTATTCTTAGAGATACTGAGTTATTAAAATAATATTTTGCAGTACGTTAAAGCAAATGGGTTTTCCCACGGTCTACATCGTCTTAGTGTTAGCCTCAAGTATATAAAACTGATGCAGTTTGCGTATCTCTGCTGCAAAACGCTATGACTCAACATACGTTATTCATTTATGACCTCCCAGAGTGTTATAAAACCAAGAAATCGCGAGTTTACTTTAGCTGTAGCCTCTTTGGATGGCGACGTCTCTACCTCGTTTATTTGCAAATTTGACGGATGTCCAGTATGTGATTCTGGGTAGAGCAGAAGACCAAATCTGGAACGGTGTATTGCGTCCGATAACCGATTAAATGCGTAACACATTAGAAAGCTCTTGGGAAAAACCTTTATGAATCGGTGAGTTTTCTTTTATGGCGTATGTAGATTAAAATTTCATAAGTGATAAATCACTCACATCAACATTGACCCTTGAGAACGAAGAGATCGTTGTGTCATGTTTAGTAATCTGGAAAAGAAATTTTATAAGGTCTCAGGTGTCTGAGCTAAAGCCAAGAATGGTCTTGTTACCTTATCATTTATAATGAGGATATTGGACGTACAAGTTCTCCTGTGACCCGACACTACGTCATGTCATGAGAAAATACAAATGATAGACATTCAAGTACTTATGAAGGCCATTGACGTCTATATTTTTATAAAACTGTCCTCGGACAAGCGTTTGTCTTAAACCTGTTCAGCTTCGGGGGCTTTGAAGTTTTGCCTTATTTTTGTTGAAGTTACGTAGTGATGTTATGAAATTTAAAGTTTTAGCAGATCTGTCAAAAATGTTCGTTTAAAATATTGTATGGTAGTCACAAATTGACCAAAACGGGAAGTACAAGCTGCTAAGTTTAAGACTCGAATTGCCAATTTAAGAGAAGGTTTCTTAAAGTGAGAACAAAAAAATGCTTTTATCCTTTTGCTTATTTTATACTTTATACAACTAAATGAAGTTCATAAGTTTATTGTAAAGGAAAAGCGAAATTTTAAGGCAACATTAAAGATGACCTAAAGTTTAGCCAAAATCACGTGTTGATTATTGATTACCGATGGCGTTTGTAGACAAGGAAGCCGATATCTTTTCTACTGTCACTCCGATATCGAAACTTTTTTCACCATTTTTATAGTAAAGGATATTAAATGAAAGTACGCTGATACTCAGTAGCCCTATCATGGGACGTGCCATTACGAAGTTACACTAAACGTAAGCTAAAATAGTGGGAAACAGTGAGTGTAAAGCAGTATTTCGCTGGTATAGAATGTACCAGAGAAAGTTACGTAACTTTCGGAGACAGTACTGCTCATTTAGATAATTTTCCTATAAAAATACGTGTAGTACCGATGAAAACTATCGAGAAATGTGTACAAAATGGCTTTATACCACTCGACAGAACGTTTTTGAGAGTTACTTATGTACAAACGTTAGACTTGTTACTTGATTTTAAATTTAAATCTTTTTCATTGAATTAAACACAGTATGGTACCCAAATGTGTATAAGTGTATTATTATTACAAGGAGTTGTTTGTATTTCTGGTCTTTAAATGCTCATCTTTATAAACAATTTCTAAAATAGATAATATATATATATAAATATAGATCTCATAAACATGAAGTGCTTGGGGCGCTGGCCCGGTACGAACCCAGGATCTCTCACTCCGAAAGCGAAGACTTTACCATTGC
>JAAAKL020005492.1:0-19235 GCA_010016065.2 Carybdea cf. marsupialis auct. non (Linnaeus, 1758)
GATAAATAAAATATCCAGCCCCCCTTCAAAAAAAATTTTTTTTTTTTTAAAAAAGGGGCCCCACCCCCCCCAAGGGAAAAAAAAAATTTTTTTTCCCCCCCCCCCCCCCCCCCCCCCCCCCCGTTAATCTGCCAAATACCTACTACTGGCCCTATATATTGTAGTGACAAGTATTTGACTTGTAAATAATCATGAAGTTGCACGTAATTTAAACATTTTCCGTCATCTAATTTGCCTGTTGGATTTATGTTGGTTTTTGTACATTTGTCGTGATTCAGCCGCCCCCTACAGTTGTTAGTAGCATCATTGCACAGGGTTGTCAAACCGCGGCAACCTTGACGTCATTACCACACAAATGGAATTTCTCGTTTACGTCTTTAGCTCAATCACAGTTAATTTTCGTGTGTAGATAAAAATCTCATGATTGTAAACGCTAGAAGATACTCACATTCGACTTGACTTCAACTATATGCTGTTCGGAGTGATTTTTGTCGTGTGACTTAGGCCACTACATGAATTTAACAGCTCATGCTGCCATTGCTGCCGCGAAGTCGACATTATAGGAGATCAGCATATTCTCTTATATATTACTCTGTAAACAAGATGTTCACTTCCGCGAGTGTACCTTCTGAAGTTACTTCTGTAATATACTGTATTCAGAAATTCAACATAAAATGGTAGTGCAGAGCCACCATTGAGGATAACGATCGTAGTCTTCTGGGTTGGCATAACGTCCTTCAAATTTTCACCCTTTTTGACCTCTACTAATCTTCGAGACATCAAGATCGGCACTCCCCCCGGCCTTTTTTCATACAAATATACGTCTATTTTTAACTCCGGGGATGCAAAAATTTCATGACAATAAAAGCCTTCACACTTTCATCCACATCAGGAAACTCCCCTTTGTAGCGTCGCAAAACATCACCATCAGTCACACCCTGTCCCCCATACCAGGCGACGTCATATAGGTAAGTAGCCTTGGTAGTGAAAGGAGCGGTCCCAACCAAATTTAAGCTATCACTTCTCCGGTCTTCATACTGAAGATGAACATTTCTATTTAAGTAATGTGAACTTATTATTACTCATTATTGAACAGTACTATCCGCCAGACAGTGGCGTGTCCATAAAATTTGAGGGGGTGGGGGGAGGCAGTTAATGATGAAACCATTTTACAAATTATACCGATTACAAGTCAAGACTTGTCCCTAGTAGATCTAAAACGACTTTAAAACGCAAATAAAGTCAAAAACTCAAGTTACTGAATCTAAAATATACCGCTAGAAGTTGATTACTAGTAGTACTAGTAGTACTTGAGAAAAGGTTGTCTCAAGCCTAAGGCAAACCATTGCCCAGTACCCCTTACCTCCCACCTACACCCCCAGCCCACCCTGAATACGCCACTGCCGGAAGAAAATTCGGCTAAATGCTTTTAACTACTCGGCTTATCCTCTATACAGCCGAACGCGAAAATCCCAAACGGGTGAAACCCTACTGTAGAATAAACGTTTATGACTGTTCTTGAAGGGTTTTTCCAGTTTCTTTCAAGGCACTCAATTTGCTGGACTAGGGAACATGAAAAAGGTTCACGTTAAGGAGTAACGTAGCAGTCGTGCCAGATCTGAGGTGTGCTATGTGTTTTGGGGGGTTGGGGGGTCTGATTTGCATTTACTGTAAGTTGCCATTATGGAATTAAATTCCTTAGTTAACAAAGCAATCTCACTATTATTTTTGCCTCCCCCTTTGCCTCCCTCTGGACAAAAATGAGGGCGGCTTTAGTCTGTTGAAACGGCTCATACATACTGACAGTTATACTCAAGACTAATCTTCAAAGACCTTACTATGAGAAATTCGGACAGCCTTAAACGCTTTCTTTCACTCTCAAACGTGCCTGTACACACGGTTTGTTATTAATAAAAAATGTAGCTGTTGCCAAACGCACCGGTAGCGTGCAAGGAGATGACTTCAAACTCGTGATGTATATGTGATGTTAAATCTATGAACTTAAGTAGGCCCTAAGCATCTTGACAAACTTCCAAAGCCATAGAAAGTGAGCGTACCACACAGTGAGTGTTTGGCAACCGAACAAAGTACCCATGGTAGCATGCAGGTGATCAAAAGCTGTATAACTTGACAATTAATCTTGCGTAATTTCTCTTTCAAACATTTGAAAACTCCTCTTTTTACCTTGCTAGAAAACCAGACACTGCTATGCAATCGAGTTAACAGCACTCGAAAGTGAAGATAGCTTGAGTAATCAATTGCCCTCGAATACCGGCCGTCGGTACAGTGCTGGCCTTCCTCTTGCGCACGGCACAATCAGTGATAACCCTCCTAAACCCATTACAAGGAGACAAATCCTTGTTTTCGTATTCTCTAATTTGATGGACAAATTGACTTAAAATGCACCTATGAGATATCTGAACTATAGGCGCTGATCGAACGGCTTATTCTACCGATACCATATAAAACGAAATCTATCAAACAACTGAATGACTCAGCTGACCTTAACGCTATTTAGTGGTCACTGATAACAAAGAGGGTCAAGATAGCAACTAACCTTCGGCGGGTGGATGGTTTGAACAGAAGGTTTTGGCACTTTGGGCAACGTTACGTTCCACGGATGGTAGAAGTGGTAGGGCTCGATGCATCCATCGCCAAGTAATTGCCCACATATCTCTTTTGGACTTGCACCAACCTGTTCAAAAACCGTGAGAACTTCGCCTTTGAATTCTTTGATTACCAGAGTGCATACACGATGATCCTCTATTTTCAAGTCGATGCAGATCTTTGTTGCAAGGCTGGCAATCTCTGCTTGTGTCTTGCCAAGCTTAAAAAAGACATGTACAAGTTCCATAATAAACTTGCATGCCGAACATAGCCATGATGCCCTGTCCTCCGAAAAATGCGTTGACAAAAACTTATCGCGTACTCTATTACTGTAAACCATATGTTCATCTCTAACCGGCCATCCAGTACTTGTCTTTACAACGCATCCAAGCACCATAACTATCGCCAAAAATACTAGCTCTCGTTTTATATACATTGTTCGTCCTTATAGAAGTGCCTCCTTTATGTGTGTGAAGTCGTTTCTGCTACAAAATTGTTTAGATTTGTTTTCATGCGAAGACAACGTTTCCTCGTGATGGTTCACGGGCCACGGTTCTATTATCCGCAAGGCATGTTGAGCGAGACCTAACATAAACAAATCATGTGACATTCATATCGACGCATCTACACAGAATGTGGTAGGTGATATAACGGTCACCAAATCGGCATGAAACAGAACAAACGATGTTCTTTTGCTTAAATATCCATTAGATTTTAAGTCACTTCATAGCGGCTAGAATCATAAACTAATTTATCAGTCTTCATACACACATCATCACACGAAAGGCGATCGTCAAAGTGGGGATGATATTTAGAATACGGGTGTCTATATCTTAATGCTCCAATGCAACAGGATTTTGGTGTTCTTACAAAGCGGGTGATAGGAAAACTAAATAGATTTTAATGATCTTCAGTCTACGTGAAAGGGGCACTCCGCTGTGAAGATCTGTATTTGGGATAACAATATCAGTTATCAAATGCTTTATCTTCCTTTCTGACAAAATCAAAGGTCTTGTTAATGAATTGTAGGTCACGCTATCAAGAGCCTACATTCATGTTTGTCCCATTGAACTCTAAATAAAAATACTTTTATATAGAGTTCAATGGTTTGTCCGCAAATACAGACGCCATTGTGCTTTAATGTGGCTTCAAAAAACGTCACTACCATACTTTCCTATTGGTTGTTCTGCTACTTGATAAGGGAATTCAGATCTGGGGTCAGCCACCAGTGGGGGCTGGTGCATTCTATTATGGGAGGGGGCAAGTAAAAATAGTAGCTTACCACACCCAAATACCACATCCCATTTAAAACTTTAATATCCAAACAACTCGTTGACGTCACACTCCGCAATTCCACACATCAATCAATGACACCATAAGAGCAATAACTGAAACAGTGAAATCAACACCAACATCATCGCTGCCAGTATGGAGAACGATTCTTCCCCCATACCTGACGTGAAAAGAAGCGACAAAGAAGCAATGTGAATGCCTACAGAGGCCTGAGATCACCTCCATACTACGGAAAATCACAGAATTCGTACAACCAACATCTCGTCTCAAATCAAGGAAGTCATTCTATTTATAATTAACGTCCTTTTTGATCTGAAAGGGGAAATAAGGAAGAAAAGGATTCCAAAAGGACGGGGGAAGGTAGAAGACCCTACTGCCAACCCATTCCCTACCTGGCATCAAGATGATGAACAGGAAACGACGGATGGCATGAAATAGGATAAAATCATGACATGGTAGAACAGCAGCCACCCTGTGCAGAATAGGATCCCGCCCTTGGGCAGCTTGCCCATCCTATAAGGTTATACAACGGGTCATGCGGCGGCCATCAAGACAATATGGAGCTCCTGGGTGCAGTAGAGCAAAGGACCCCTAGCACACTTATTGATATTCGTGTTTCAGTTTGGTACAAACTGACAATGCTGTAAATCACGGCAAATGACCAATATAATACAATAAAACAGACATTTGCTCTGGATTATGCGGCCAAAATTGGTGCAAATATCATAATGTTATTTGGTTTATAGAATCTGGTGGCCTCCTAAACATCGAGGTCTCGGCTTTAGCCCAGTCAACAACCCCCTTCATCTGCTACATAGGCCATGGGCCACATAACTTTGCACTGTCCAGTAACAGGACCTGCTTAGCAGCACATCATGCTAGTGAGGCTTTCACACAGTGGCTCAATGAAAACAGGATGGAGGTGTGAATATGTTGAAGTACTAATTCCGGTGCCTTGGAAAGGCCTTCAGCGAATACAAATATAACTTACGTCTGAGCATAACCGAAGGAAAACCAAGTAATGTTGCAGATGGTTCACGAACCCATCAACAAACCTAGCCTACAGCAGAACAGAAAATAAAAGTAATTGGAGCCTCACCTTTCCGCATGTTTATCCCCGTGTTCAGGTAACATTCAGTTACCGAGTGCTGAGCGCAGCTTCTCCTGAAGCCTTTAATTAGTCCTCCGTCGAATAATGAATGTGACTACCATTCTCATCCCTCGATTTTATGGCAGTAACTCAGTCAAGTTAGTTATTAACAGTAACTTAAGCGACGTAAGTTTCCTAAGTATACTGAACGAACCGAGAAGCTCAGAACAGCACTAGGCATCCACTGGAATCAATTCCTCGCCAATGAACAACTTTACGGTAACCTCCCGAAGATCTCTGATAAGAAAAGAAGACGATGTCTGACGTTTGCAGGTCACAGTGTAGGACGTCAGGATGAGCTTATCCAAACTAGTACTTTGGACCCCAAGTACGGTCAGAGGAAATGGGGCAGACCAGCGCTCACCTACATCAACTCACTTAAAAAGGACAACAGGTATTGATGCAGCAGAACTGGAGAAGTGGAGATTGCTATGATGTAGTAGTATGGCGTGCCATCACCGCTCGAACAGAGAAATAACTGTTCGCCATAAGTCAAGTACACTGTAACCATTCCTTCTCATAGACGAGTAAACGGGCGCTAGACGAAAGCATTCTAGACTTTGCCCCTCTAAAGTTCTTGTTCGGATCTAAAGGCTAGCAAAATAGGTCAAATAGCATTTCGAGATCTGGAAACAAAGGCAAAAGAGGTCTGGGTCGAGGGACTTTTGATGGATGTCTACCCTGAACCAGTACCTGGTTAGCACAGAAATAGTTGGAGCTCCCAAATGTGTAGGAGACGGAAGTCATCACTTCAAAGATTTAGGTCAAGTAGACGATTTTACCAAAATGAAGTAGACCCCCTGCACACTCTTGAACCTACGTTTGATCGCGTTAGTTTTTAGTTTTTCAAAGAGAAAACGAATAGACATTTAAATGGTGGGAAGTGGGAGACCATGTTGGAAAAAAGTGCTAAGTTGGTAATTATAGAGTGGAATACCGGCATAACCTAACGTAGCCAGCAGCAGGGGGCCATGTCCCTCTTGCCTACTGATATGAGCCGCAAATGAATACCAGGCATTTATAATTTCACCTTGGTGCCAAGGTGTCTGTATAGAGGCAGTACATTTCTTGGGTCCCTTCGAAGACTAGTCCTCACAGGCACCAGGCTAACATGATGTGCATTACATGGTCACTCAAGAGCGGACCACTTAGCCTCTCTTGAACCAAAACCGTCCGTGCGTGGTGTAAAGCACAGGCTGGTACCTATGTCCAAAACGGCGGATCTAGAGGAGTAAACCTCGACTAAACAATCCTGCTGTTTCATGGTTAGCAGCAGCTCAGATGGCAACTGACGACAAACCGACAGCTTGGCAAATGAATAATCCTGCGGATGAGCATACATTATGCCAACAGAGGAGCACACCAGCTCCAGTTAGCGGAGTACTTGGTGAGTTGGTGCTTATAAAAAGACCCCTGGAGAAACCTTAAGCAAGTACTGCAGGTATTAACAGCTTAAACACAACCTTCTATGATGTATCCACGAAATGATCGACCCCTAGTTCGATCCTATATCAGGGGTGCGTAAGAAATCTGCCGTACGAACATAAACAAACATAAAAATTGGAAACCCCGAAAAAATCTGACAAAAAGATTTCTGAACATTGGCACGTGGAACGTAAAAACCTTACAAGATAAATTTTAATTGGACAAGCTGTTGTTAGAAATGGGCCGTTTAAACATTGATATCCTCTTGGTGTCTCAACCACACCGGACGAGAAAGGTAAATGAGAGCTTTGAACAGAATGGGTATGTAATCATCCACTCGTGTAGAGATGACCATGTGCATAGGAAAGGTGGTGCCATTAATTTAGCAAAAGAAATTGCTAAAGACTTAATTGATTATGAACTGATATCAGAAAGATTATGGGCATAAACGTAGAAATGAAGTATGGATTTTTCACGAAATTTCAAATGTACGCCCCAGATACAAGCTTTGATGAGGTAGAAATCGACATTTTCTATAAACAACTTCAAGATAGATATAATATGATACCCAGAAGAAACAGGCAAATTCTTTTAGGTGATTTCAACGCCAAAATAGGAAAAGATGCATATCTCAACTGACCAGGCGTTACTAGTTGATTTAGTCCTAGGAATGGAAATTCGAGTGGCAAGAAATTGCTGCAATTCTGTGCAGTGAACGACCTCTAATACGATACTTTTAGAGAGGCAACCAACACTGTGACGAAGGAAGTTGTTGGCTACGGGAGACGTAAGCATCTCGACTGAATGACGAATGACATTGCGGAGTTGTGCAAACAATGAAGGATGACAAACATTAAACTGATAAATGATTCTAGTTCTGCAGTACTTCAAACGAAATTCAAAACGCCCAATAGGGAAGTGAAGAAAGCAGTGAAGATTGTTAAAAAAGACAAGTCGGAGAAAAAGGTGAAACGCCATGTAGAAGATTTCAAGACAAATAACTCGAAAAACCTGTTCAATGTAGTTAGAGATCTAGAAGGTCGACAGACGAAATCACTGACAATGGTAAAAGATAAGCAAGGAAATAAACACAGTCAGCCTCGGGAGGTGCTTTCCTGCTAGAAGGAGCATTTTAAAACCCACTTAAACACCGCCTTTAAACACAAGCCAGATGCAATCAATAGCATACCAGACCGACCGTCAGACTCTATCAATGACGAGCAACCACTATCAAATGATGAATTAAGAAAGGCTGTGAAGTCCATGAAACGTGGGAAGGCAGCAGGAATTCATGAAATAACAGCTAAGGTTATTAAAGCGGCATGCGAACCGATGATCGAAAAGCTTGAGAAGATTAGTCTGCAAGTTTGGCGTGAGGAGAAATCTCCAAAGGACTGCTCGCGGATGTTAGTATCTCCCGTACATAAACAGGGGGATAAGTTTGACCCGGTTAACTATGGAGCAATAGCGCTTCTGTCTACTCCTAGAAAGATCTTCCAGAGAGCACTACTTAACAGAATGAGGAAACGAATAGAAGGCGAGACCACTGAGCCACAGTATGGTTTCCGACGTGGTCACGGCACCGTTAGAGTTAGACAAATAATGCAGAAAGCCAGAGAAAGAAAAATTGGCATGCACTTCCACTTCATTGACTTTACAGCTATTTTTGATACGGTCTAGCGCAAAGAGTTATGGAAAATTCTTCGCTCAATAGGTGTTGGTGACAAAATAGTTAACATTATTGGACAGCTGTATGAAGAAGCAGAGTGTACGGTTGTAATCAACGGTTATATTACGCAATTGTTTGACCTCAGAGTGGGTGTTCGACAGTGATGTCTGTTCTTACCAACATTGTTTTATGCCTTCTTAGAGTTTAGAGGTGAACTTCAAAGTCTTCAATCCACTTTCCTTCTGGATCAAGAACTGTATACAGAAGTTAGATATGCAGACGATACAAACCTATCTGCGGCAATATTTGACAAGTTGAAGATCTCCTCAAGTGAGCTCGAAGCCGCGTGTAAATAATGGGGTATGAAAATAAACCCTGATAAATGCAAAATAGTGTCGCCTGAAGTAGATTCGAACTGATGGGAAAATGTTGAGAAAGTCAAAGAGTTTGTGTTCCTTGGCTCAGTAGCCCCCAGTTCTGCATCTGACATAAAGAGAAGAATAGGATTGGCTGCTTCTGTTGCCTTAAAGATAAGATATAGAGCAACAGGAACGTTCCAATCCCACTGAAGACTATATTACGCTTTGATCATACCAATATCAATATATGCCAGCGAGACTTGGACAATCCTGACCGATGATAAAAGAAGACTAAATGCATTTGAAATGAAATGTCTCAGAAACATACTTGGAGTTACCCTACATGATCGTACCAGAAATGAAAAAGTGAGGGAGTTACTAGGCATTGAGTTGAGAATCGCAGACATTATTCACAATAAACGAATGAAATGGTTTAGTCACATTATCAGTTTGCCAAACTCTAGCCACGTAAAAGCTGCATATAAGGATGACCTTATTTGCAAGCGCCTAGAAGGAAGGCCTCCAAAGCGTTGGTCTGACTAACTGGGATACTAAGCTACCAATACTGACAGCGGAAAGGATATATCAAGAGAGGAGGGAGATGTGGCGGAATTGCATCAGGAGGAAAGTGGCGAGCCTCTCTCGAGTACACAAGTAAGTCAAGAAAGTCAGAAGGTTCATTACATCCCTCAGTATAAAACATAGCTTGCTGAAAGGTAACTACACAGCTACTATATAGCTCTATACTACAAAACATTCCTTAGGTGGGATGATACATCCACTGTAATTCCCACCCCATCGTCGTATGATTATTAATAAATCAGCTACATCTTTCACTAAGTGAAAACATTTCTGAAGAGCAGTTTACTTCGATTACGTCCGTGATAGCATCGAAAATGCAGCATCATATATGTATCCTCCTCAACTAGTGACGTTGGCAACCATAAAATGCCAGCCATTCCTGTCTCTTGCCAGTCTAAAAAGCTCAACCTTTTCCATTCAAATCCATGTTGCAATGCTCTGCAGAAAACGTTGTTCTTTGACGTCCTCGATTCCTCTTATATAGGTTTTTGAAATGACTTGTAGTTGTAATTAGTACTACGGTGCCGAGTGAAGCACCTGGTAAAATCTCAAGAAGTGGAGATAAAAAAGTTCTACTAGTTTCCAAGAGCATTTCGGCATACAGACGCTACAACGTAGATGTCAACTATATTCCCATTTCCCATGCTTGTTTTTCTGTATGAAAATGTTTCCTTATCAGTTCTGGGGGTTCAATGTTCTTCTTCGAGTTTAGGGTTTCCTGTTATAACCCCCTCTCCTCAAATCGTATTTAACACGATGCTATAAGTATAAAGATTATTTGTTAGTTGTTATTGCTTAGTAGCTAGGCATTAAATCAGGAACTTAATACAAAATATGTGATACTGAACTGTCGGAACCGATTCCAGAAGGAACATATTCAGTCCTTTTATGCAAGAAAGAATTGATCAAATAGGCCACTTTTGCCTTTAAAAAATAAGACTTGGTTGTGAACAAAATTATAGAGTAGAATGGATCAAACGGAGAATTTTTGAGCATCTCAAAGACAAAGATAGAATTACAAGGGACGTCGACATAAGGATCCTCTTATAAAACTACAATTACAATCAATCTATCCAACAGAATACTACTACACTGACCTCTTACATTATTGTGACGCTACCTAGGAGGACTTGGCACCAATTTGTACAGCTAGAAAATCATTAAAGTGAAGGTGAACAGAATGCAAATCACGAAAGCCAGGAAGACTATCACGGCAAAGTCACTCTAGATGAAGTTTTCAGACCAACGAATTCTTTCAAGGAAGCAATCTGGCATAGCAAGTCCTTTTGCATTCGCTTTGACTTTTAAAAATGGGTTGTTTCAACTTTCATGTGCTTTGTTGCCATATTCTAAACATTGTTCACTTTCTTAAGTGTCGAAATTAGCAATACGCGGACGTACAAGAGAACATAACATGAACCATAACTTTAACAAATTAATCACAAATTCCTTTGGCCTACGAAAGTTAAGTTGGAAACGGGAAATGTAAATAGATCCTAATACAGCAAGATGAAACTTAGAAATTCCCCTACTTAAAATTCTAATTATCCGTCCGTTCTCTCCTTTTCCTTTGTGATAGGGTCCTTGCCATTTTTTTTCTTGATTTCGCTGATATAACAAATAGACAAAGATTTAGGATACCGTTCAGGATTTTGTCATTAAGGAGGTCTCCACTCCCTGATCAAAAGAGTACTGCAAGCAAACTTCTCCTTCATGGTGAGATTCCGCGATGAGTTCTTCCTTAAACATAACTTTATACATTTGAACTTTGGCACATTGATCTTACTTGCTCTGACGATGAGAATACTTATAATTGCACGGTGAGTAAGAAGGAAACCTGTTTCACCCCAAATTTCTTCGAAATCATAACATAACCAGACTAATGAAAGTGCAACGAAACAAGACTCTGGTAAACACATGATTCCGCTCTTTAAGGTTATCTACAAATTTTGTAGTGCCAACCATCTCTTCAATTATAGGAATTCCAGAACAAAACTGTCCTACTTATGTATAATGGTGGTCATCTGGTAAACATTGTCCCGGAACAGTCTAAGCATTGCTCTTGTCCTGGAAAATACGAAACGCATCTTATTACGTCATTGTCTAACGGCTGCAATAAACGAGTGCATAGTTGAAGGTACTTCCTTTTATGACGACATACAAAACTGGGAGCATGCATCTAATCAAAAATGATAGAGTACATCTGTCGCATATACATTGGCAGAAAGTTGGAGGAAATCAAACATAAATGACTCTTTCTTTCGCATGCTGTTCTACCTTTAATCAAAGACTCCAATAACACTTTCCGTACTGATACATAAAGGCAACTGGCAGTAACGACACTATTATTCGAATTCTGCCAAATTCCAACGTTTAAAGTTCACTTAATTGAATCCATCTAGTCAACAACCATCTCTTCATCTTCGTCACCGTCTTTCGATTTCTCAACACTCTGTAGGGCTCGCACGAACCCTAGAATGTCTAAGTAAAAACAAGAAGGTTTTTCATGACGGGAGATGCAAGCTTATGCGTACTTTGCAGTAAATAAATAGTAACAAAACCAACAGAGAAACCAATAGCAGTCAGCGAAGCAGAGAAGTCTACTCTACACTATAATTAATCTAAGAACATCACCTGATACAAGCCTATGTCAAGTACGTCGTCTTTGCGGCCATAGGGATTTAAGAGGTCTTTAGACCAATGTGTCAAACTCTCAGGGCTCTCGTACTTGAAACGTAAATCTAAAATGAGCTGTTTCGGGATAGTGCATCTCACGGATTATACAAGGTACGCGTGTTTTCTATGAATTCTTCGAAACAAGCACATAAGCGTCCAGTTCAGCCCGAACAGTCCCACCCTTAAAATGATCTGACGGTCAATTTGCAAGAGCTGCTACCTGAAGTCCAGAATTATATTAATTCTGGCTGACTAACCCTTAAATCTCAGTAGAAACACCTTTATGCTTCAGCACTGAACCTGGAGCAGTGGGCGGGGGCAACAGAGGCCAACTACCAAAGATAAGGCACTGAACATTTTTTTGTTAAAATTAGTTTTCATATGCAGTTTCGTTCCCCTTTAATGAAGTACACCCTTACCGTAACGTACACTCGTACGTGTTCACTTGTAAAATATAAAACAAAACGTTTGAGTGAAGAGAGTACTTTTGCTTTAAGGTTTCAATGCATTTGATACGCTTGCTTAACAAATAATACAGGGGTCTCATGGATGCTCTTTGTCTATATTATCAGGTCTCTGATGAAACGAAGGTCTCCCTCTAGAAATACCACAGGAGTGATAATACAAATTACCCTTTGCTTGAGCAATTTACGACAGGCGTATCTCGATCAACCATACGGTACTAATCGCACACTATTGCCGGAATTGCACAAGCCAAGTGTTCTCTATGTACAAGTACACCTCGTCACTTCTGTCAGGGAATCTCCCTTAGGGTTTTGCCCATTTTGGATCACGTCTGATACGTGCTAGGAAGAAAAAGTTTAGTGTGACGGATCATTGTAAATATTTCATTTACGTAACTCCTGGAGAGATCAGGAGTCGCATTTATTAATAGTAGGCTGAAGTGTATGATTCGTGTATTGAATAATCAATTAATTTTTGTCATTGTAAAAGTATATTTAAGAGAAGGAAATTTTGAGTAATATCAAATTTGAAGATTGGAAGATTGGATTGGATTGATGGAAGTTTGAAAGTGGATTGTAAGAAGATTGATGGGATATTGATAATAGATCGGTTACAAACAAAACAACCAACATTTAATGGAAAGCGAGCTTTTAGTCGCCAAATGTGAAGAGCATTCGCTTCGGGAATTAGTAAAAGCACGTTCTCAATTCATCTTGCCACTTTGGAAGTTGCACTGAACAAAACAAAGAAGTTTATTTATTGTCTGCAAGAAGAACTTGTTTACAACTTACACCTTTTTCAATAACATGAGTGGCTGAACAATGTCAGACATACCTGTGCTATTTGCAACAACGTGGGTACAGCCTTCTCATTTTCTATTAATTCTATGCATAATTATTCTACCTTCACTCTAGACTACTACTGTGACCAGTGTGTGGCGAAAACATTTAGCATGACGACTACATTACTTAATGCAGTTTTCAAGTTCTGTATCACTAATCAATTTTTTTTGTTTACACGTGCTGTTGCTTTTATGTAACAAAGTTGTCGAGAAGGAAATTCTTCCAAAGCATACTACTTACCACCTCGAGAAGAGGCATCGATGGCATCTTGACCAAGTCCAAACTGTTGCACAAGTGGTGCTAACTGACCTGACTGTAGGGCGGCGCTGAACGTCGACAGGGCCTACGGAAATGCAAAAAAATACAAAATACTTAATTTATCCTGGTCTTTCGGATGATTTGCCATTTTAGGTTAGGTGGCGCGAGTTACTCTGAAACATGGGTATGTACATCACAACAACAAATCAAGGTTCATTCTTGTTTCTTTATTAATATCAAATATTCTGGAAAGTATCTATTAAACGATAAAAAACTTGATGTAAATCCTGCCTTAATACTTCGATTTGCGAAATTCTTGTAATCTTTACTGTGCCTTCTGGACAGTACTAACAAGCGGCACTTGATCATTAACAAAGGAACACACACAGGTCTCTTTTCAATAAGTCGAGGCAGATGGCACAAACTACACAATTCTTCACAATGTAGGCAGCGGGAAGGAGTGCTTTCCCTCGGGTTGTTTTAGCTTAGGACGCGATAAATATTATCAGAAGACTTCGTTTTATCCAATCAGTAACCATGTTTCAATAGTATTTTTTATTATGTAATGTCAAAATTGCGATGAGCTAAACTGATGAGAGTATAACAGAACTACGTAAATCTGCTAATTGATGCTGTTGTGACTTCCCCATAGTGGATATCTGGGCTCAGGTAACTCAGAACAAGGTTAATAGTAACACTGACGCAATTTACATACCAGAGCAGTGTACTAATCACTGCTGTTGCGTGTATGCTGATATTATGTCGGACTAACACCAAGATATATTTATAACACGGTCCTCTATTGACGTTGTTGTCTATAGTATGTTTACTTGATCTTATTGGCTGTCATTTTCATGTTGAAACCATGGATTTCTAAATAATATTTATTATTTAGAAGTCCATGGTTGACACATGTAAATTGTTAAATAGTTTGTGCATATTGGTAACCTTGGGAATTGTGAAGATGTTAAAGGTGGAGTAGAAAATGTGCAGATCAAGAGATGATCTACCAAAACATCTGTTAATGTGCTCTTTCAATCTTTTCTCTGTATAGTAGGGTTTTTACTAGCGCCGAAAACATTCCAAAGGTAGTCGCAATAAGTGCCATTTACAAAATTCTTTACAGAATTATTATCCCCACAGACATAATTGGTGTCCACGATACCATGAAAAAAAAGCACTAAAAAGACCAAGTATTGAATAACCTGGTATAACACGTGGTGTCCCTCAGGGCTCCTGTATTAGATTTCCTTTCTTTCCTGTGTATACCAAAGAGCACTAATGCAACACTAACACTTTATGACAACCATGATATATTATTCTACAGGGTCTGCAGCTGACACCCAAACCATTAAAATGTACATTTTGTAAGCCCTAAAACCTTGTGTAGTGCACAATGGGCTATCTATCAGCACTGGTGGGTCGTCGTTAATGTTGGTAAGATAATGGGAATGTAAACTGCACTTGCAAGTTTAATCCTAAGCTTTGTACTGAAGCACTGTCTTTCGCTGAAATACAAAAAATACATGAAGTGAGCTTGATTATTATCTGGTATAATAAACCACTTGATACATCACAAGAACGCTTGCCTGTCTTAAATGACGCCTTAAAATCGTCACTGTTTATATTGAGTCCCGTCCAGTTTCGAGTAATGGGAAAAACTTATACCGAAGTGAACAGCGGTGGCGGGATCGAGTTTTCAGATATATTACAGAAATACCTGATCCAGAGTTGCACTACAAAACAATTGCGCATTCATCACAAATTATTACCAATTAATACTTGATAGTGGTAAATTGAAAAGAAATACATCTTTCGCTTAGCTCATATATTGCCTCTATGTTACTAGGAATATAGATGTTGCCCCGGTGGTAGTGTGCATGATGTCATCATGGGTATAGACGCTCAAAACTATAGGTGGATTAAAATTTTATTCGGAAGAAACAACAGTTTTTAATTCAAGGAAACTCTCATGTTAGCCTTTCGTTACACAGTTAACCACGTTTGAATGTTCCTTACTTGTTTGAACTGTGGTGATTGGATAGTTGCCTTAACTTCGTCTTCTGATTGTGAAAGGTCTTTTACTTCAGGGAGATACTGTGATAGTCTCTTTTGAACTTCTGGGTCTGAAAGGATGGGAGCCAATGCTTCGGTATTGAGACTTCTTGACAGGTCGACTGCTAAAAAGAGTAAAATAGAGCATAAAACACTGCAAACAACAATGTCATGGTGCATAACATCAAATCTAGTAATCCTTAACCCAGTCCTGGGGATACATTAAGAGTAAGTCTAATGTCGAAAATACAACGTTTGACTGTGTAATGCAAAAAAGTTTCGTAAAATTTTGCAAAAATTCTGATCTGATGATCTTGAAGAATTGCACATCAGGGTGTCCCTTTTTAAAAGAAATTTCCAGCATTTTGCATATAAATCCCAGGATAATCATACGCCCCTAGATGGCAACAGTGGTCATGACAGAATAGATCCTTAGATTAATTCAAAGAAAGTTTATGTTGGAGTATGCATGGATATATAAATCAAAACTTTCTGGACACTTGCTTAAGGTCTTTAGGAGAATTTCTTCTTTTGTGGCATTTTTTAGGGTTTCCAGGGTTTAAACTCAAATCCTAGAAGATTTCAAGAATTTCCAAAAGCAGCGGTCAACCTGAAAATTCTGATAACAACAAATAATGCAAAACAAAATTTCTCACAATGGATCTATTTTGAAATGACAACGATGTATAAAAACAACTAAACTTCCAAGTTTGTCACTCATTCTAACATGATTCGTATCCAACAAGTTGACTGAAGATCTTTTTCACCTTGAGTGCTGACAAAGACTACCATCCCTGTAAAGTGATTTGTATACCATTCCCTAGTTCTTTATGTTATCTTTTGGTAGACAATTGATCTTAAAATCAATAAGAGCTTTGATAGCAGAGTCTACTTTACATTTATACCTTGCAACTGTTGATGATCCTTTTTGGGTTTCAAACCTCTTCATGGAATAAAATAGAACAAAAAGACACAATGAAGACCACCTAGTATTATTGAATAAAAACTTAAGAGATAGTCCACGGTGTATTTTTCTAGAACATTGTTGCACTGATTTGGGTTAAGCCCTGGTCAAATCAAAACGGAGGGAATGGAATTATTCCGTCATTTTCCAATTCTCCATTAGTTTTGAATGCTCTTGTAATTTGCCCCTTAGTGGTCTCAAAGCCTCATGCTATTTAACTATAACACAATTTTCATCCACGTATCTTGTATGTGTGATTAAATCTCACTTTGCCGTTAAATAGCTGCCATCCTACAGATCCAATACAACAGTTGGCAGGTGAAGAATGGAGGAGCTGCTTTGGCATACTACATCTACTATAGAGTATAAATGTTTCCCCAAGAGAAGCAGGGTTTAGGTAGTGCAGATGAGTAACAGGCCATGAATGTGAATTTGGGAGTAAAGATAGGGTGATGGTAATCATAATGAATCGACTTGAATGCTGGTGTTTTTTTGCACATCAGTTAACCGACTTTCTACATAAATGAAGCCATGATGTGAAAATGATTATGTTTAATAGTTTGTAGGGCTTGGATGAATCCATGGGTTGACTTTAACGTCTAGTCAATTATATGATGTAATTACAATAACAAGTATGATGTATAAAGGGTGGTGCGCTTATTGTTAGGATAGTGCGGTATAAGGCTGCTTCATCTTAGATCTTGTGGATTTTCCGTAGGTTACAGATACGAAGAGGGTGGTAATGTCCCCTTCAACCCTCATACAAAACCACTAAGCACGAGTTCTTGGCCTTTTTCTGGATTTACACCCCAGACTCAATTGCATCAAAATTAAACAAATAATCACAATCTTGAAACTTATGGCCAAATATCAAATATCGAATACCCTAAACACTGATTTACAAATTCTAGGGAAAAACTAGAATAAGAACATCAGTTCTACATAAACTTTTAAAATAACAATAAAAACCATTTGATAACTCTTACCTTGTGATTGCTCTTGAGTAGCACCAGGAACTGCAAATAAAACCGAACAACCAAATCCATCAGGCGAAATTGTATGCAAACAGTAGAAAATATGTTTAATGGAAATTACATGATGCTAAACTTTTGCATGTCTTACACTTGATGGCAAGACAGTAAGAGTCTATGAATTAAATAGCTTCTCATGTGCACAATACTTGTAAAACCAGTGGCCAAAGGTTTGAACTTTTGGGTTAGCGGCAGATGACAACTGAAAGGTTTTTGCAACTCATATGTAGTCTTTGAAATATTGAAATATAAATGTGATCAAATGCACTCAGCCCCATATTATGTCTACAAGTGCATTTTTTGAATGCCTTATGAGTATGTAACTTTATATACATAGACAATTCACATGATAGTAAATTTTGGGGAAGCACTATAAGGTTCATGTATCTGTATAAAGGATACTTCCAATTATAGAGGATTTTCATGTAGATCAACAGCTACCACAACTTAACATATCAGCTTGTATAGTTTCAACACATTTTGTTACCTTGCATAGTTGATAATATATTTTGGAGGTCACTAAGTTGTACTACTTGTCTAACTGGTGCTCGTTCCGATGCTGGTGCTGAGTCAGTGCTTTTGCTTGAAGTATTAGATGCCTCATTTTTCTGAGTTTCAGCTCCTACAGGTGGTGTGCGTGGAGTTTGGGCACTAGATGCAGGGGCATCTGACCTAAAGGCAAATAAAGAGAACACTAATTGTTACCAACAATATATTAATCCAAAAAAGAGAGCTACATCCCTATCTAAAACTGAAACTGTTTATCTATAATATGCAAGCATTAAAAACTACTACTACCACTAAAATTCTTGATTCTTTGTTTCATTTCGTCTGGTTGCACCACAACTTTTAGGAACAACTGACTTAGTAAAACTAAGTAAGTAAAACTTGCATGACTTTTTTTTCCTCTCCGTTTAACGCCTTTTGTCCCATACATGGGGTTTGATGGTGCACACATACATGGGGTTTGTTATTGGACCGGATGCCCTTCCTGACATTACCAATGGCCCTTCCAGGATTTGAACCCTGACACACTTGACCCTCTTGAACTGAAGGTCAGGAACTTATCCACTAGACCACGGCGGCTCTAAGTAAAACTTGTGATTCCATATTGGATTTGCTGATGATGCCTTCTACATGCTGTGCAACAATTTTTGGGTGGACAAAAACAAGATGAGGTTCTGCTAGGGAAATCGACTTGTCACAGTTATCCAACTCTCTTAAACAGTGTTGGAGGCCAAGCATACAGCATGCTAATCTCCTGGGTAAGTTGGTGACTTTTTCGATGACATCTAGCAGGCTCTCTGGGTTAAACGGTTTAACTAGCCAGCCGGTAGCGCCGGCTGCTCTGCCTTTTGCTTTCATATCGTCACCAGATTCTGTGGTGAGCATAAGGATAGGTACCCTGCCGTATGGTGGTGTATTTCTCAATTTTTCTAGTAAGTTCAAGCCATCCATACGTGGCATATTGATATCTGTAAGGACAAGATCGAATTTTCGTTGATTAGCTTTCTCAAATGCATCCTGACCGTCGATAGCTTCGGTTACTTCATAACCTGCACTTTTTAGGGTAAATGTGACCATTTGGCGAATTGAAGCAGAATCATCCACTGTTAAGATTGTTTTTTTCGTTTCCATCCATTTACTCCTTAACCATTTAAAAACACTATACTTTAGATATTTAAAATTAAAATTGTTATGTGAGCGATTAAAACAGTTCAATTCCGCCAGTTTGAATTTCATGCTGTTCAACTGGTTTGTTTAATTTCCTAAACTGACTTTGTTGTAATGCAAGAGAAATTTCTTGATGTGTTCTATGTTTTACTGTTGAGTTTTGCTGCTCGTTCTGAAGCATATCG